>PVKE010029462.1:0-20233 GCA_004027555.1 Craseonycteris thonglongyai | reverse complement strand
GGCTGTCTGGATTTCCATCAGCCTTTTCTTTCACTCAGACAGTTGGAACCCTGCTGATATTTTGTAGCCAGATGTTATGAGGGTTTCTCTATTCAGCAGTGGTGCTAAAAGCTGCGGAGTTTGGTGAAAGGCTGGGAACCTACACTCCTCAGTAGGGACTCCTGAAGCAGAGATATCCCTACCACCCCTATTCTCAACTGCCATGTATAAATGTGGGGTTAGTCTATTTGCATCTCTGCTCCTCCAACCTGTCTCAATGTGGCTTCTTCTTTATATCTTTAGTTGTAGGATTTCTTTTCAGCTACTTTGGTTGGTTCTCCAGATTGATTGTTTTATAATTTGGTTGTAATTTTGTTGTAGTCATGGGAGGAGGCAAGTATAGCCTTTACCTACTCCACCATCTTGACTGAAACTCCTAACCTGGGGACCAAACAGAGGGAAACAGTCTTATACCCTGTTTTTATCTTAATATTTTTTTCTATTTTCTTTGAAATTACTCTTTTTGTTTCTTGAGTTCATTCTATGTTGTTTTATTTGTAATAAAAGCTGTATATGTTTTATTTTATTTTGTGTTTTTTATTATTTTTGACAGAGAGAAAGAGATACAGAGACAGAGAGAAGGGGGAGGGCCCAGAACAGTCTCCATAGTTGCACATCGTTGGTTTTTCCACATAGTTTCATTCCACATGTGGACGCGGGGCTGCACAGGGCAGGAACTGGGACTGGGTCATAGGGGTCTGCATGGGCCAGGGCTAGGATTTGATCCTTGGTCCCTGGGGCTGCAAAGTGAGTGCTTAACCACTGAGCCATTTTGGCTTCCTGTATATATTTTATTAAGAAATATACTTTATTAAACTTTTTTTCATTGAATCAAGATTTGGATTAAACTCATGGGCTCTGAAATGCAATTTTTTGTCATTCTTTTTTTCTATGTAGTCCATAATTATTTGTAAGTGAGTATTTGAAGAAATGTGCAGTATCTGTTTGGGAATGCAGTTTTGTACATATCTGTTAAATCCAATGTGTTCATCGTACTATGTAAGTCCTCCATATCCTTATGATTTTTTGCTCTTCCTAGTCTGCCAATTTTTGAAAAACATGTGAAGCCTCCACTATAATTGATGTCAAGTTGATTTCTCCTTGTATTTCTGAGTTGCTGATTTATGTATTGCAAAACTAAAATGAATGTGTAAAGGTCAGTGATTGCTGCATCTCCCTGGTAAATGGTCCTTTTATCAATACTAAGTACTTTTAATACTTTTCACATAATTTCTGTTTCTCTTGATATTAATGTGGCCAGGCCTAATTTGAGTACTTCTTGGTGACAGTACATAACTGGCATTGGCTTTGGCCTATTCAGTTTGACAACCTTTGTCTTTTTATTAGACAACTAAGTCATTCACATTCATTATGACCACTGATTATATATACCTTACTTTTCTCATTTTAAGTCCTTTCAATTTTATATTATAGTATTTCTATGTTTCCTTTTCTCCATTTCCTGTCTATGGCTGAAATAACCAGCTTTACTTTTTTTCTTCTGTCCTCACAAATAAAAGTTAGACAGCTTCAAATTAAATTTGGGAACCACAATTCATTTTTCTCTGAACTCTGTAAACCTTATTCTGTTTTATCCTAGCATGTGGTATTTTGAATAAAAAGCCCAGTATCTGAGAAGTCCAGTTTGATTCTCCCGTCTTTAGAATTTTTTTGCCTAATTTAAATGTTTATAGGACTTTTCCTTTATTCTGGAAATTTAGAAATTTCTCAGGATATGATTTATTTTTAATAATCTTGTCTGTCATTCAGTAAGAGTCACCAAGCTGAAATAAAATATATTTGCAGATAAAAAAATATTTTTTGCCTATTCTCCTCTATTCCCCTCTGTTTTCTCCTTCAGGCTGATATTGTATACATATGATTCTGTGACTCTCCTCCATGCCTCTTACTATGGCTTTCTTTATTTCTTTATCTCTCTCTTTGTTATCATTCTTACATTCATTTTACTCATTAAATTGGTTTTTAGCAATTTTTATTTTATTCTTAAATTAGATTTGGACAATAATTGTTTAAATTTTTTAAAAGCTTCTCTTTTTCTTGTGTCTTTGTTTCTCATAGTAAATTGTTCATATCATATTGCTAGACATATTCCTCAAAGTTATAAATTCAAAATTGGGGTAATCTCCGCTGCTTTTTCAACTGTTTCAGTCAGGTTCACACTTACATTCAACTACCATTTCAAGAGAGTTTATTAACATATTCCAGATATATTTGTAAATGCTTTGTGTTAGTTAACTCATTTAACCCAAACAACCTTGTGAGAGTTATACAGTTCTGACATGTATGATTATTATTACCAACATTTCACACACAAGGAGACTGGGCACTGCCTGATGCCAACCCTGGAGGTATCGTGAAAGTGTCACACCCCCATGCAATACCAGCATTTGCTCTGTATGCTCTTATTGGTGTCTTCCTTCAAGCTGCCTCTTCCTTAGATATATGTTCAGGGTGTTCCTGTTCTCTGATTCATTTTCACAAATAAAAATGAAAGTATCAATAACCTGTAGTGCTTGCATCTTCCTCTTCCAAACAGGGGATCTGCAAAAGTGCTTGTGGGGTGTTTGGCATAGCCCAGGAGTACAGCCATGCCAACGTCTCACAGTGCAGAGCTCAGAAGTTCAAAGCTCCAGGATCTGGTGTCTGTTCAATTCCCTGCTCCAGCCCCTGAACACTGAAGCACAGAGAGGTAACTGGCTATGCAAAGCAGCAAGGCTCTCTGAGCAAAACAGGAGATTCCTTCAGGGCAAGAGATGTGGTGTGGCAAGGGTGGCTGCCCAGGACACAGGAGCAGGACACTGACAGAGTCTGCTACACGCATCAGCGTCAAAAATTTCCAACATCCCAGAATAAGAGGTGGTGAGTTGTTTATGTAAACTGTGACACATAAACCATAGGTTCTTTGTATCTAAAACACTGAAAAATTACCAATTTTTAAAAGACAGTAAATTCAAAGAACCTATACATGGTATTTTGTAGACATCCCTGACGGGTCCGGCCTGTCGTTCATGAACAGCCTGAAAGGGCGAGTGAGGATTAAAAGACAAACACAAAAATGGAATTGGGAGGTCTGCAAAATACAACTGCAGCCCCGAGTTTATAGAGCATCAGACTTTTATACATTTCTCCAAGGGGAAATAAACTAACATCCTTAGTAACCTAACGTACACACTCAAGCAACAACTGACTCTCCTACCCACTTGCACAAAGAAGCAGTTACTCATAAATCACATAGTTCAGCACTTGACCTTTATTGTTGATTTCAGTCCCTTTGGAAACGAGTACATTTGCTTCTTACCAAACTATCTACCCTGCCATTGACTCTTCGGGGAAAATGCCAAGAGAAAGAGGAACACCTTGTGTTTCCTTGTCCGTTCACACGGAGCTAGCTCATGGCAACCATAAGAAACACCTTGTGTCTATCGCAGGTTTCACCCAAACCTGATTTATCTCTCTATTCATGACTGTTTGAGGAAGAACATGTTGATCTCAAATCTTTCAACCAGTTAATGGGGAATAAGCAGGAGACATGAAACCAGCTCACTTGTCCCGTCTCTAAGCCTGGTTAGGCCAGGGTCAAGCTGTGTAAAAGCACCCTTTGCTTTCCACCTCCCCAAGCCTCCTGGCCGTCCCCCACACATCCCTACCTCTGAGACAGTGAAAAGTTTGTGCCCCTATTACCCTACAACTGTTTGCTCCTTGATGCCATTTCTTCACATCTTGCACAAATCCTTGCAACCTGGCCTGTCAAGCCTATTCTAGGTTTTTCAGCTTTGTTGCATAGTTTATCTTAAACTTACTTTCTTTTTGTTATTTAATAGCATTTTTGTAGGGAGAGGAAGAGAATCCCTGAGCTAAAATCACTACTTTCAAAATGGGTCATTGTGTCTTTCTGGTAGATTTTGTATTACAGATTTTTAAATAAATTATCATATTTGTTTAGTCAGAAGAAGAAAGTGTGGGAAGGACTTTCTAAGGCAAAGTCACCTCAACCCTTAAAATTTTGGTGATTTTAAAAAGGTAATCAGCAGGCCCATTGGTGACAGCTAATATGTTAATCTATATTTTAAAATGCTCCATATTTTGGCCCAAAGATGCTATGTGAAAGAAAAATATATTTTACTGAAGAGCAGGGAGCAACATATCTAGAGAGTAAGCTTAACTTAAATAATATTCAGACAGGCATCTTTTTATTTATATAAGGGTTGTCAGGCTAGTATCCAGTCATGTAAAATGAATAATGGAGGCGTTTATGGCTGAATTTTTTCCAGATAGCCCTCATATATTTATTTTAAGGTAAGGTGACCAGATTTTAACATTGGTAAAGCGGGACACCATTGACTGGTGGGGAGGGGGTTCTTGATTAAAAATTTGGTCTATCTCCCGCCGTTCCCTAGCTTGTCGTGCATTCTTTCCAAAAATCGGGACTTTTTTAAAACACCGCAGGACGCGGGACAAACTGTTAAAAATCGGGACTGTCCCACCAAAAGCAGGATGTCTGGTCACCCTATTTTAAGGGTATTTTAGAAAATTAATGTTTTAATAGTATTTGAATCTAGTCACAATTACATAAGCTACATTAATTAAAATCTGACATCTGAATAGTTCAGAGTTTTGGGAACAGAGTATTTATTGCAAAGTATGTGCTGATGTTGTACTCATTGGAGACTGCCAAGTTCAAAGTCAAATAAAGGACCGTTTACCTTAGGGAAAAAATAGAAAGAGGCTAGTGTGGAGAGTGAAGGGAACCAGAGTGACAGGGGACTGTGTGTCAGGCTGAGACATGGGGTCTTAGAAGCAACAGTAGTGAATTTAAATTTACTTTGGAGAGAGAAGTGAGATTTGGGATTTAAGAAACTAGTTTAGTGACTTTACTGAGATTTAAGGACATAGTGACAACGATGAGGATCTAGGTGCCATGGTTAAGTTTCTCAAGGAAAGAACAGGCAGAGACAGACTGTTCCATGTTGGATCATCATCTGGCCAGTTGGAAAGGGATCTATCTTGGAGGAAGTCGGCTGTGATGTTGTCATCTTGTGTAGCAGCATTAGCTGGCAGCCTGAGGGTGGTGTGCTCCATGCTCCAGGACACAGGCTGGGTTTGAGTCTTTTCCATATGTCTCTCTTTCCAGAACTAATGTCCCCTTGAAGCCAATTCTTTTCATAGTGTCTTCATCATCAAGAGCTACTATAACAAAAATACAATAGACTATTAGTATGTGGCTTAAACAACAGACATTTATTTCTCACAGTTCTGGAGGCTGGGATCAAGACCAAGTAGTGGATTCAAGGTCTGCTGAGGGCCCCATTTCTCACTTGTAGATGGCTGTCTTCTGTGTCTTCACATGGCAGAAGGGGCAAGGGACCTCTGTGGAGGGCCCTACCTTCATGAGCTAAGCACCTCCCAAAAGCTCCATTTCCACATTGAGAGTTAGAATTCCAACTGAATTTGGGGGCAACATAAACATTCAATATATAGCACATGGCAAATGGCAAGAATGTGTTACATGTCTTGATGTGATATTATTTGGTTTAGGGCAAGCTTGTCCAACCTGAGACCTGCAAGCTGCATGAGGCCCAGGACAGCTTTCAATGTGACCCAACACAAATTCCTAAGCTTTCTTAAAACATTATGAGATTTTTTGTGTGATTTTTTTTTAGCTCATCAGCTAATACTAGTGTTCATGTATTTTATGTGTGGCCCAAGACAATACTTCATCTTCCAAAGTGGCCCAGGGAAGCCAAAAGGTTGGACACCCCTGGTTTAGAGTCATCATTGTTATATCCTCATTGGGAATATAGTATATCAATATAAAGTCATATTTTTCAATGCGTTTTGACTTCAAGTTTACTTTGTCCAGTGTTGATATCACCACCTCACTCTCTCTTGTTAGTGCATGAGCCTGATTCATCTTTGCAAATCTCTTTATTTTTTTCTTCCTGGGACAATTACTTTTATGTAATTTTTCAAGGTAGGATATATTTAAATTTGGGGTTTTATTTTGAACTTATAGTATTTGTCTTTTAGGAGGGCATTTTAAGGTATTTTATTATCAAAACTAATATGCACGTATTTGTTCTTATGATTGCTGGACTAGTTCCTTTTTTCTTTTATTTTGTGTTTATATTTTTATTATTCTTTTCTTTCTCCTAATGCTTGGAAAGCTGTAATCTACCTTTATTTCCTTTATGATTACCATAAAAATTTAAACATATAAACCCATTTTTCTCTACTTATAAAATCTCAACTATCAAATAATATTTATTAAATTATCTTTGAGGAAGATACTAAATTTCAGCATGATGTTACTTACTCTCCACTTGGCTATTTCCACTTTCAGTTCATGTAGATGGAGGTTTTAGACTTAGCTTTGTTCCCCCCATAGTGTACGTTTTATAATTTAGCTTTAAAGCAATGGTTCTTACCAGGGGAAAAGGATGATTTGGGTCCCGGGGGACACTTGGCAATGCCTGTGTACAGTTATGATTGAGTTGGGTGGGGGGGTATTGCTCCAGAGATCCAATAGGTAGAGGCCAAAGATATTGCTCAACCTTCTATAGTGCACAGGACCAAGCCCACAGCACAAAATTATCTAGCCTCAACTCCCAATAATGTTGAGATTGAGAAATATTGCTGTAGAGGTTTTGTTGCTGTTATGGTGTTGTACCATAACATTATTGATTATATTTAAATTATTTTTAGTGCCAGTACTTTTATACTCTAATTATTAAACTTTTTATTGCTGAGCTGGCTAGAAAGTGGTTTTAAGTAATTGTTTTTTTCAAGTAGATTCTGTAGAAAAGAACTGTACCTCTCTAAGCTCCAGTGTTAGAGCCCATTTTCTCAGTATCCTCACTGACAAACTCACCAGAGAAGAAGCTATTCAGTCACAGTTCTTCCCCCACCCCTGAGAAGGGATACGTTTCTGGTAGGCATGTTTTCCACACATTTGCACATTTTACACCTCCATCTGTTGATGTCCTGTCCTTAACTTACACATTTTCCTATTTCTGTTGTCTCTTATGCAATTATATTCTTTCTTTATTATAGTAGCCCTTTGTCTAATGTATGTAGCACAAAAATTAAATCTATGATATTTAGGAATTTAGGATATTGTTTATGCCTTAATCAGATTTCAGATATTTTTGTGTACATAAAGTTTACATTTTCCTTTTTTTTAATTTTACTCCTTTATCTTTTTCTTTACTTATTTTCCAGAAAGACCTTCTGTATTCTTAAGATCAGATATTTTCCTAATTCTCTCAACTTACATTTTTACATATGATAATTTTAACCCAACAAGAGTTCTTTTGGAGTGTGTTATAAAATAACCTCAAATATTTAAGCAATTATCACAACATGGTTTATTGAATAGTCCAACTTTTCCCCTCTAATCTGAATGGCCAACTTCTGGAATTTGTTTTGTTTCACTGAATCTCACTTTTGTTGCACAAACCTCTGTGTTTTAATTATTTTAACTGTATACTATCATATCAGCCAGTCTTCTGTCATCACAATTACTTTTAAAGACCAACCTTTTAACTTTCCCAATGCATTTATTGTTTCAGAAGAACTCTTAATATTTTCCAATTTCAAAAAATACACCCTGTGTGAAGAATTAACATTTCTGCAATACTGGATATCCCTGAGCCATCTTCCATTTCTTTTTTATTCCATCTTTTTAATATATTCATTATTTCATTTTTTTCCAAGTTCTGGAAGGATTGCTCAAATTTACCTTTTTCTTCAATAATCTCATTTTCTATATTTTTCTGGCACAGAGGCTTTGAATTTAATAATCCTGTTTCTGCTCTTCATGCAATCTGTACTGATATCAAAGCATTGCCTTTGGGGGAATTATCAGCTCTACTTTCGTGAATCTGGCTGGAAATTGGAAATATACTAATTTTTCTCTCATCCCTTGCTGTGGATCTTTATAGGTAGAAAGCATCAGCTCTAACTCTCAGGAATGAACAGCTGGCATCTGTTGGAGGCCAGAGTGTGAGAGAGTCTCTGTTCCTCCTCACAGAAGCAGGTGTGTGTTAACCAGGCTTGCTGCTAAGAGATGACCCCCTGACAGACTGCTGCCCACATACTTCAGGCCCAGGAAAAGAAGGAGTGAAAGCTGATTTTCACTCTGGTCTGGTCCTACCTGTTCTGAGACCCAGGAGAAAGTGCCCAAATCTCAGGCATGGTCCATCAGCCTGACTCTCCCCACTGTGCTAAGCGGCCATGAATTAACCCCAGCAGGGTCTCTGTGGCTCCCGGCCACATTGCCCTCGTTACAAATCTGTAGCCCTCTCCTCCTGGCACAGCCATCTGTGCCCATCATAGCCTGGAGTCTGCACTGCTGTGGGCAGCTGCTACCAGGAGACATTGTTGGGAATCAAACATGTCTCCCAGGGTCTGGCCCCCGAGTCCACTCTCCAGGTCTCTGCCCAGCCCCTCCGCACTGAATGTGTAGGAAATGGCAGGCAGCTCCCGGCACATCTCTTCATTTAAAGCCTATATGTAAATTTCACTATGTATGTTTCTTTGGGTCATTTCCACAGGAGTTTGGGAGGGTGAGATTTTGATATCTGTGACCAACACATTCACTGGACACTTAAGAAGGACAAGGGCAGTCAAGGAAATGTTGAGCTTTATGTTTCTGATTGTCACAGTGAGAATATTTTCATTTTTCTCATTTTCAAACTTTTTGATTAATAATGAATAGGATTTTTTATAATATTAAAAAAATTATTCTGCATTTGTCATGATGTGAGTTGTGGTTTTAACAAAATATCCCTCAGAAAGGACTGAATTGCCTTAAGGTAATGTCCTCATAAAGCCTCTCATATTAGGCGCTCTCACACTTGACTTAAAAAAATAAATTTCTATTTGGGAGAGGTGCAATTGCCTTAACTAACCTTAATCAATGGCTGATTTTGGATGCTTATAGAAATCATCTAATGAAACAAGTGGAAAAAAAGGATGCACAGAAATTTAACAGGCATAGTTGCTATGGCCTTGTACTTCAAGGCCGAGGGAGGGTGTCATTGTAAACAAGCCTTTTAAAATCCATTTAAAAAGCAAGACACCAAGAGTGGTGATGGACCTACAGGATAAATGAAGAGAAGAATGCAGCCTGACATTATAAAAATAATAATTGGGGACTTAGAATAAAAATTCCAGCATTGGCATCATATGTGTATTCGAAGTGCTGCATCTTGTATCTTATATCTTTGCAGTGGCAATGAACGTGTTAGAAGCGCTGCTCTAACCTTTGTGTGATGATTCAAAAAGCAGCTTGGAGGAGGTCCCTGGTGTCCAAGGCACTGGGAAAAGTTTGGGTAAAATAATGTCATGAACTGTCACAGCAAAAAGCAATAGTTTTAAATCAAAGCTATGTAACAAGTATGTGTGATCTTATATGTGAGTGAACAAATAACTCCATTACTATAAGGAGATATTTGACTGGTTCGTCCATATTCTAAAAGAATTTATATTCACATTGCCCGTGAAACTTTTTTTTAATATTCTTGAGAAAATAGGGCATCACCTTATATTTGAGCTCACCTTTTATTTAGGCAGAGTCAGTATAAACATTGTCATAAAACCTAAAATATTATAAGGAAAAATATGGCCCTTTTATTTCATTTTATAGCCCAATTCTGTTTATAACCCTTTTAAATACCAAGGTTATAAACAATATAATATAGTTTGCTATGTTATCTTTCTCTTGCTTATTAGCAAATTGAAACGTTCCCAATAGAATGTTTTTATCATTTTAATTTCAATTAAGGAGTTTAAAAAATAATTATTATTTGGTCCATTTTTGGTGCTGCCAAAAAATATTGCTTATGTTGAAGTTGTTACAAATTCTTAAACTAAAAGATGAAAGATTCCCCTACATTTACCAACAACTAGGATCTAGGAGATCAAAAATAGATACATAGAAAGATTTCACCTCTTAAATTCACCTATTTGATACAGCAACCTTGACTTTCACATTTAGCCAGAGTGTTTGAACTTAGAAATTTCTAGGTTTAGAATGTAGACAAACAAAAAATCATGCTTTTGTCTGACTTCTCTCCATAGACTGTCTCTGCTTAAACTGGAACTTCAGGCAACCCCAGGCCTTGAGGAAAAGAATGTTCTTGTTGGGTTCCAAAATGGGTACTCTGGTCATTTCAAAACAGCTCACACTAAACTTTCTTAAGTGCTAGAATTTCATGACCCAATATCAACTCCACCACTTTCCTCTAGGCCATGTCAATTTCTATCAATTGTTTTATCATTCATTCTAGGCATGTTTAAATTTACCAGCTTTTTTCCAGAGTGATTTGTTGCTGTTTTTCACTCTTGCTTTGTATATCTTCTTCCTCCGGCCTCAATTTTCTTCTTGCTTTAAATCCCAACTCTACAACTTTCCAGCCATGTGATTTAAACTCTTTTTTAGGGGAAGCTTGGATGGCTCAGTGGGTTAAGCGCTCATCTTACAGCCCCGGAGCCCAAGGATCAAATCCCGGGCTGGGCCCACGCAGGCCTATATGCTGAACTGGGGTGTGCCCTTAGTTCAGTTCTTGCCAAAGCCTATGCATGAGGCTCCTGGTCCAGTTCCTTCCCCATGCAGCCCTGTGCCTGAATGTGGAATGAAACTATATGGAAAACTAATGCTGTAAACTATGGAGACTGCTCTGGGCCTTCTCCATTCTCTCTGTTTCTCTCTGTCTGTCTCTCTCTGTGTCAAAAAACAATAAAAATAAATCTTTAACTCTTTTTTAGACTGTTTTCTCATCTTTAAAATGAGTTAGTAGTAGATCCCTCAAAGGGCTGGTATAAAGACCTAATTAAAAAATACAAAGCATACTGCCTATTAAACATGCTTCAGGACAAGAAAGCTTAAACACAAAATAAACACAGAAAACTACCTTATTTACCTTATTGATTCTTTACATTCCTAACATTTGATAAAGCATTGTTAACCCTTTTCTCATTTACAAAAAAAAAAAAAAAAGAACACAGCTTGCTTGCTGAATTCATCTACTGAATAACTACATAAATACACCCTTTGGGGCTGAAGCAAATCTGACTGGTTTTCAATGTGAAAGTAAAATATAATGACTATTTTTGGAGTTATTTCTAAGCAGAACTTATCTCTAATTCTAATGTAAAAAAATGCATATGATCAGTATTTAATGATTTGGGAGGTAAGGTTAGGACTGTAATCTGCAAGTTATCTTGTAGTAAATGCTACAGCTGGAAGTGTGCAATCGGTATCCTCAGGACAAACGGGAAATGGATTAATAGCAGCCACTCATTAAATCTTTGATAAATGAACAGAAAGAAAACTATTAATTTGCTGAGTGGGTAAATAATCAAACCTTAGCAAGTTTAGGAGTGTGACATATACACAAGCATTAAAAATCATTATTTTGTAATTAAGTTGAATATGATATATTTTATTACTGTTAGTCATTCCTGTTGTGAGTGCCATACTATTTTCTTAGCTGGACATTTTTCTGCAAAACTGGTACTTCCAAAGTGAGGGTAGAACTTGCATGAGTAGTGTTTTGATACTGAACATTGGATTTATTAGGATGAACTGTTTTCATAGAGCTTGCCAAAACACAACAATGTGGAGAATACAATTTACTTCCCTTCAGCTACAGGGTATTGGCAATGCAATTTGTGCCAAGTTTATGTAAAAATGTCGATTTCTGGGTTCACAGCTAAATCATTCATGTTAAGTAGATATTTTGTTTTCACACTGAATGACTGAGATAAGCCAAAGTAAATTACATAAAATAAGTCCTTTGATGAATAAACCTGCAGTAACAAATGGAAAAGGCTGATGCTACCCAAAAAGAACCATTTGGATCTTCAAACAGATGGCCCCAGGCAGGTGATGGTTTAGCACATCTACAGACATTGGAGTTTGCAAATGAAACTCTTTGCTCTAAGTTTAAATGTGCATTGCAGGGGAATGGTGTTATCCAACCCCACACTCATTTCTCATCAGCACATCACCTGTATGAGTCCTGGGTCATTGCATTTATTAACAGAGACACTCTCAGTGACTTCAAAATCATGTTTGTATCCTATGTAAGGAATTCAGAGCAATATGTGATGAGCGCATGCACATTCTTTCAGCCTTAATAACTTTTCTGAAGAAACTGATGTTATAGCTAACTATAACTCTGATTTTTAAAGATTTACTTTATCGTTTTTGAGAGAAGGTGAGAGAGAGAGAGAGAGAGAGAGAGAGAGAGAGAGAGAGAGAGAGAGAGAGAGAAACAGAGCAGTCTCCATAGATGTATGTCATTAGTTTTGACACAGTTTTATTCCACACAAGTGGATGTTGGGCTGCAGGGGGTGGAGCTTAACTGGGGGCTTCCTGCATAGAAGGCAAGAACCTTTGCTGCCATTCTGGTGGGTTTGCATGGGCCAGGGCCAGGGCCAGGATTCAATCCTTGGACCTCATGGTTGCAAGACAAGCACTTAACCTGTTGAGCTGTCCCGGCTTCCCCCTAACTATAACTCTTTTACCATAAGTCTTAGAGAAAGGTCTCTTTTGAAACTATATTGATACTTAGAAAGAACTTTGAAATCCAAATGTTATGTAGCTCTAGTGTAGGTAGCTAGTTTGGGAGGAAAAAATATTCAAGACATAGTTGGCTCATTCATTCTGCTAAAGCTGGTATGAGATGCTAATTTTTAAAATATTTTTATCTAGCTAGGTCAACCCTAGAAACAAGAGTGTCAACCATGTTAAATTTCAAGATTATAGTTCCCTCTGCCATGCAGAATTATCTCAGATTGTACCTTATTGAATTTGGCAAATATTTTTGGAGAACCTTCTTGCCAAACACTGAGAATGCAAAGTAGAATAAGTAATAATCTCTAACTTCAATGAATTTGTAGGCTTATGGAGAAGACTATCATAGAAACAATAGTTATGAGCTCTAAAAATGTAAATAAGGGAATATGTAAGTCCCCTTAGTAACCATATATCAATTGAGGAAGGAATTGAAAGTTGAGCTGAGAGCAGCAGGAGAATGAATGGGAGTGTGCCAAAGGCCATTCTGAAGTGAACAGCATGGTCAGAGGCAATGAGCCATTAAAGAATATGACATACACAGCCCAGTGTGGCCAAAGGGTGATGTGGACAGGGTTGGGAGCAACCTGAGAGATGACTAGTCCAAAACAGGAGCTTTTAAGAATCCTGTTAGAGCAAGCCGGGATGGCTCAGTGGGTTAAGTGCTCACTTTGCAGCCCCAGAGACCAAGGATCAAATCCCAGCCCCGGCCTGTGCGAACCCATATGCTGAACTGGGATGTGCTTCCTATGCGGGAGGCCCCCAATTCAATTCTCACACACCACCACCACCCCCCCCGGTTCGGCCCCTGGCTTGAGGAGTGTGCCTCCCATGCAGGAGGCCCCCAGCCCAATTCTCACCCTGCGTGACCCCTGCCCACCTGTGTAGAATGAAACCATGTTGAAAATTGATGATGTACAACTATGGAGACTGCTCTGAACCCACCCCCTTCTCTCTGTCTCTCCCTGTCTCCGTCTCTCTCTCTCTCTCTCTCTCTCTCTCTCTCTCTCTGTCAAAAACAATAAAATAGATCTTTAAAAAAATTAAAAGAATCTTGTTAGCTCAGATGTTGTTTCTGCAAAATTGGAGCAAGTTAAAAAATGCCTTCTCTTTTTTTACCAATGGTTATTGAGTGCTCTACCATGTACCAGAAGTAGTCTAGGCCTTGGGCATACAGCAGACTCCATGATTTCAAGAAGTTTTCATTCCAATTGGGTAATATACATAATAACCAAAAGAACATTCCATTTTTTTAAATATCAAGAAATAATAAATACTATGTGGAGTACTAAAGCAGGATAATATGGTAGAAAGTAATTGGGTGGTACAATTAGAAAGGAGGGTCAGGGAAGACTTCTCCAAAGAGGGTACGTTTACACTGAAAACTGATTCACAAAAAGAGAGCCAACATGCAAAGGTCTGAGGGAAGAATAATTACTGAAGCATACTATTAAAATTTGTCTGTTCTATCACTGCATAATAATTTCCTTGAGGTCAGGGACTACATCTCACTCATCTTCATATAACCAGTTGGTCATACAAGCACCTGTATCAGGTAGACCATCAGAAAAATATTTGTGTAATAAATAAATGAGTGAATGAATGAAGTCTACCTTGGGGATAAGGGGATAAAAACAAAAGCCATCAGAAAGATTCAAGAACCAGAGTAACTTGGGGCCATTAACTGCAGTGCAAATATCCTCTGAGATACTCTAATTTCATCACTGTGTTAACTGAGTACCTTAATGAAAACATTATGCCTTTTAAAAATGTTAATAAAATAAACAAAACAGAAACAAACTCCATAGACACAGAACATTTTGATGGTTGTGAGATGAGACGAGGGTTAGGAGGGTGAGTGAGAAAGATGAAGAGATTACAAAGTACAAATTGGAGAGATGCTGGGATAGCTCAGCGATTGAACAGTTGTCTCCCAATCGTGAGGTTGGGGGTTTGATTCTCCACCCTGGCGCAACTGGTAAATGCCAATGTGGCTTGGCATGGAAAGTTCTCTCCCCTCCCATGTAGGAGGCCCCAGGTTTGGTTCCCACCCTGCGTGGTCCCACATCCACCTGTATGGAGTGAAACTGTGTCACAACTAATGACGTACAACTATAGAAACTGTTCTGTGCTCGCTCTCTCTCTCTCTCTCTCTCTCTCTCTCTCTCTCTCACCTTCTCAAACAGTAAAATACATCTTTAAAAAAGAAGTACAAATTGGTAGTTACAAAATAGTCATGGATGTAAAGTACCGCATAAGGAATATATAGTCAATAATATTTTAATAACTATGTATGGTGTCAGATGAGTTCTAGATTTATCTAGGTGATGGCTTTATAAGTTATATAAATGAATAATCACTATGTTGTACACCTAAAACTAATATAATATTGTATGCCGAATGTAATTAAAAAATAAAAAATTATCAAAAAAGAAAAAACAATCAGAAAAGTCTTCATTTCTATTCTGGATTCTAATAGATTTTGGAAAGATTTCCATTGAAATCATGAATTTTTTAATCCCTTTCGTGCTAAATAGGTAAGTTTCAGTTCCTGTTAAATTCACTTACATGGAATAATTTATTTCCTGACAATTCCTGATAAATACTACATGAATATATTATATGTATGTATTTCTTAAAGAGCTTAAACATATATAGCCTGATTGTTATCCCAGGGGAAGAAATAAAGGGCCAGGTGGTGGCATCACCACGTAACTCATGTTGTAAGCTGCTGGTCTTCCAAGGTAACCCAGAAAGCAGATGACTAAATCTAAAAGTGGGTGATTTATCATTTCATTCTGGGGAAATGTGAAAAAGTTTTTGACTTTTAGGATGTACCTTGAGCCATTAAAATTGCACATTGACAATGATGGATGTGCCTTCATTATGTGATTTCTAATGAATAGATCAGGACTGGGACAAGAACCCACATCTTATGACCCCGATAGAGTCTCTTTTCAGGAAACATGACCCCCATAGATGACCCTGAAAGGAATCTAGACAGAAATGAAATAGGAAGATATGAGTGTTATAAGATGTGAATCAATGGCTCCAGACCTGATTTTATAGGTTTAGCAGTATCTCTCAAGAATAATTCTCTGTCCCTGCTTCTGTAATTAGCATATATACCATGTTTTTTTCAGTATATGCCTACATCAGGCCAATTGAACAAAGGGATCCAGGTAAATAAATAAAAGACGGTCCATTCAGATAATATAAACTGACTGCTTTACTCTGTAGCTTCTATTACTGAGAATTAGCAATTTTGGCTGCAAACCTGTTGTTTCATCACAGGTTCTTTGCAAAGCAGATGACATTGAAAGGCAGTCCTTCCCTCTTCAGGTTCAGAGACTAGATGTTATGAACTTTAGAACTCCAAAGTCAGCTACCTAATCTGGCCCAGTCCTCCTGCCAAGCCCAAATTCTGAAATCAGTGTGGGAACAATCACTGAGTGACAACAACCTCAGAGGCAAGCAGACAGGGACTTTGATATCCTGTAATTTCTCAAGAAATAAATCTTTGACCATTACCCTTTTCTTTCGAGAAACAGCGATGACCTGCTTGTTAAGAACCATTTAATATCTTCTAAAATACTATACTTTCAAACCCAGAAACTCATTTGATTCAGGTATCAATCTTATGAAGTCGGCAGGACAAATATTAATATCTTTAGCAGATGAGAAAGTGAGGCACAGCGTGTTCAAGGAATTAACTCAAAGATGAACCAAAAGCCTGGGCATTGCCAGGACAAAAAAAAAAAAAAATCACCAGACCTGACCCATGTTTGGGAAAATTTTCACCCTTCTATGCAGTTTCTCTTTAAGACTATGAGAGAAGAGGTATAATCATAATAGAGTAATAGGTTAAGTGTGGAATGTTGCCAATATTTGAGTTATAGCCACCAAATTTGCCCCAAAGAATTTCCATTAAGCTAAAGAATGGAACAGACACAACCCTACATCTAAAAGTTTAGAGCTATTAGATTTTTATGTCCCAAACTCAAATCTTTTTCCTCCTTCTTTCAGACTTTTCCCCAAAGTACTAACTTTATTTCCCAAAAGGAGAATTTGGGTCCCTTACTCTAGTCAAAGTGAGTTCCTCTCAGAATCTACCATCAAAACAAATGTACACTAGAAATATATAGTGAGCCATGTAGGTTATTTTAAACTTTCTAGTAAGCACATTTAAAAAAGTGAAACAAAACAATTAAGATGTAATTATAATAAATTTTATTTAACCCATAATATATGAAATGTTATCATTTCAACATGTACTCAATATTCTAAACAATGTTTGTGAGATATTTATATTCTTATTTTCATCCTTAAGTCTTCACAAGGATGAAATTTAGTGTGTTTTTTATACTTATAGCAAACATCAATTTGGACCACCACATTTCAAGTGATCCAAAGCCACACGTGACGTGACTAGTGGCTGCCTGAAAGCACAACTCCAAGAAAGTTACTGACCCTCTGGTTCAGGGACCCATTGCCATTCACGCCAATAGAAACAGACTGATTTGGGTTAAGCAGAGCAGAAACTTGATTCTTTGGTCAAAGAATGGAGAAGGGTGAGCTCACACTCTAAGGGCACTTTCTCCCAGCTGGGAAAAGCCTTCTGTATTTATATGCTGTGGTTAGAGTGACTCAATTCTTTTAGCCTTGCATAGTTATCCTTTCTTTGCTTGGGCCCTTTAGCCCACACACCATTTTGAACATGATGCCCCGTTGCCATCTTGGTTTTTGTGCTTGGCACTTTGGTCTGTAAGCAGGCACAGCTTGTGACGTAATCTAGGTATTGAGAAGCGTTAGGGTCTTTTGGAGGATAGCCCAGTGATGAGACCACTCATGAGCTCTTTATCAGATTCTATAAAACTGCGTGTTCGTGAAAGTAAGAAAGAAACAAAAACTCACAGACACAGTCAATAATTTAGTGGTTATCTGAGGCTAAGAGGGGAGGTGGGTGGGAGAGCTGGGGGGAGGGGGGAGTAGGGAGGGGGAATCAAATATATAGTGATGGGAAAAGAGCTGATTCTGGGTGGTGAGCACATAATGAGATGTATAGACGATGTAATGTAGAATTGTACACCTGCAAACAAAGTAATTGATATCAATCAATATCACCCCAATTCATTTAACAATAAAAAAATAAAATAAAATAAAACTGCCTGTTCAGGGATGTGCCTACCTTTCCCTTCCCACCCCTGCTGCTTCTGACTTCCACCACCAGAGGAGAGCCCAGAAAAACTTCATATTGTTGTTTCCAAGGAGGCCACTGGCCACACTAAATTCCAGCTGGGAGCAAAATTGGCATTAGACCTTCCAGTGGCTTCTTCGGAGACAGCACAGACAGAGGCTGGCAAGCAAGGCAAATGCATCACAGTTTCTCCTCATCAACCTAGTTCCCAACCGGTTTGCATCCTGGAGAGGGCAGAGGCCTCCAGACTTACTTCCTGGGTCACCGCCAGGTGATTCACCCAACAATGGACTGTAATTTATAAGGTTTTTCTCTGCTAATGGCAGACCAACATTAATGTGGATGCTAACAGACTGGAACATAAAAGGGTGGATGTTTGTTATATCAGCCCATTGAGAAATCCGGGCCCAAACCCATTTACAGAACATTTACTAATAGATAAATGAGACACAAATCATGTTTACCTGACTGTAAATGAATAGCTCGCATGCACAAGGTAAACTGAAAATTTCATTTTTCAACCAAGAGAGCAGTGACTAATGACTCACTTTTGTTTCTACCAAAACCGAAGTGCTTCTTTCCAATAGGAAATGGACCTGAACCACCACCTCCACCCTAAAGGGGCTGAATTACTCTGATTGTTAATATATGTTGCCAAACAAATCTGCAGGTGACCAAAAGTCAAGAAATCTTAGCCATTTGAAACCCTGTCTTAAAATGGCACCTCACTAACTAAATGGACTTCCCAGTTAGCAATGTCCAAGATTTTGAATCTGATCTGATTTCTTTTCTGTGTAGCTTTTTATTTTGCATTTCATCCAGCACTAACTTTTCCGTATCAAGAGAAAACCCAAGCCTGAAAATAATGCTGGGGCATTGAGATTCAAAAATCATGCACAAGTGGACAGATTTCCAAATCTATAGTCAATGCCAGGCAATGTTTGCCATCCATGTAGGAGCCGTGTTGGTTTCACAGTTACGGACTCAAAGTTATGCTCTGAATAAGTTACAGCATTGCCTTAAGTGTTACCAAGCTTTGGAAAGGCAGGTTTATGTGCAGTGAACCAAAGTGAAGTGCAGGATGGTTTTTGGTTTGTCTATACAGGTAGGTGGGTGGGTGGGTAGGTGGGTGAGTGGATAGATTAGTTGGGTGGTTGGTTGGTTGGTTTACTACTTCCATTGCACATTAAAACAAATGAACCCAAAGATTCTGGTTATTGCTTTTGAGTGATTTTTAAAATAATATATCTAGTAGGGGATTTTGATTTATTATTTAGATTTTTTTTAATATCTAAACAATAGATGTTCTAATTTTCTGATCTGTGCTAGTCACTGATCTCAAATATTAAATTTTCACATATTGCCTTTGCCACTAATCAGACAGTTTTAAATGTTCACTAATCTAAGTGTGACTCCCATCATGTTTTTGTGTCTAATTTTCTTCTGTGTTAGCAAATTTGTTCTCTGAGGACATGCTGATTGTTAAATTGCAGCATGAGATTTACACTAGGCATAAGGAAGGGCTTTCTTACAACAAGAGGTTTTGAATGTTGCAAAAGCTTCTAAAATCCTTTCTGAAATTAGCCAGAAAATAAGCAATGGGATCATTTTATTCAGGTGTCTCTGAAAAGTCAGTGTGCCCTCTACACTTTGTATCCTCCTAATCAGGAATGCTAGCCTGATACCCAAGGTGCCAAGTTCTGTGAATTCTGAAGGCCCTCCAATGGGTAATTCCTGACATGAACTTGCTAGAAATGCCAGAATCTCACAATGTGGCACAGAGATGGTGGCAATGATGGTGACGGGGTATGTCTGTGAATGTGCCAGTTGAAATGGGGTGGGAGGGGCTGGAGATAGAGGTTGAATGAAAAAGTGAAGGAAGGAAAAGAAAATGGTCATTAGCTTTTTCAAGTGCCAGAAAATCACAACGGGCATTTGTCTTAGCGAAGCTATTGACCGAAGTGAACTCTGAGCCTTGTAGCTGATCTTTTTCGGAGCTGAGGGATTCCCCACCAGGCAGCTCCTCTTGGGGAAGCTCCTGCTCTCCAGAGGGGGGCGCTGCTCCGCGAAAATGCTGCAGGGTGCACTTCTCACACATCCCTGAGTCTGAAGCAGAAACCCTAAAAGACCCGAAGCGACATCAACTGCCTTTTTCCTTACCTTTGCCCCGTGTCTCCAACCTTCCTTGACCCCACTCTCAAGCCAAAGCGAAGGCAGAGTCTGACCAGTGGAGCAGACACGGCTCCATAGGCCTCAAACAGGCTTCTTTGTAAGGGCAGAGCTTCTATTCAGGAATGTGCTCACCATTCCTCACACAACGGGCTTGCAGTATCTATTCGGTGAATAAACGAGAAAAGGCAAAACAAAACATTGGGGTAAGCCTGCAGCTAGTGGAA
>PVKE010029461.1:0-20233 GCA_004027555.1 Craseonycteris thonglongyai | reverse complement strand
CTCCCAGCAACCTCCCCCTACCTCTCACCTGCCATCTATTGGTATTCATGCTCTCGTATAGGTCCCTCCCTCTAGTGTGGTCTGGATCTAATGACTTGACTCTGATGAGTAAAATACAGCAAAAGTGATGGGTGCCATTTCCACAATTATGTTATAAAAAGAAATGAACTTTCAGCTTGCTAACGTTCTTTCTTGCGGATGCTCTCCGGCTCTCTCACTTTCTCATTCTGATAAAACAAGCTGCCATACCATGAAATCTTCAGTGAAGATGTTCAGATGGCAAGGAACCAAGGGAAACCCCTGGCTAACAGCCTGCAAGGGACTAAGGTTTAGCCCAATAACTCACAATAAAATGAATCTTGCCAACAAGCATGAGAGCGAGTTAGGAGCATATCCTTCCCAATGGAGCCATGAAATGACTATAGCCTTGTTAGAGAACCCAGCAAAGCATGCCCAAATTCCTGCCTCAGAGACACTGGGAGATAATAAATGTGTATTGTTCTAGTCTGCTAAGTCTTGGGGCAATTTGTTACACAGCAATAGATAACAAATACAGTTCATTACTTCCAGCCTTCCCCAAGAGTTATGCTGAGACACGCTATGCTCAGGTGGAACTGCCCAGAGACACCTGGTCTTTGCATCTCCAATGGACAATATCTCCTCCATGTTTTGAAGTTTGTATTTCTGAAGTTGGTGTTCATTTGCTTTCATTGTTTGCTACCGAGAGAGAAGCAAAACTCCATTTTCTACAGAAATATATTCTCCCTGTTATTGAGATATCACCGTGTAGTTGTCTACCTGCCTTGCCCTCACAGGGCTTAATTTGGCCCTAAATAAAGGTGGACAAATAAGAACTATTTGTAAATTGGTAATAGCGGTTGTATATTTAATAATAACTTCAATAAGTTTTCATGTAATGAGTGCTTAGACTTCCAGAAACTATGCTAAGATCTTTATATACTATATTACATAAATGTTAAAGTATTTTATTATTATTTTACCTACAATTCTATTTCTTTTTTAAAAAAGATTTATTTTATTGTTTTTGACAGAGACAAAGAGATAGAAACAGAAAGAGACAAAGAGAAGGGGGAGGGCCCAGACCAGTCTCCATAGTTATATGTCATCAGCTTTTGACATGGTTTCATTCCACACAGGTGGGTGGGGGCTACGTAAGGAGGGAACTAGGCTGGAGGCCTGCTGCATGGGAGGCACACCCCAGTTTAGCATTTGGGTCCTCATGGGCCAGGGCCAGGATTCGATCCTGGGTCCCCAGGGCTGGAAAGCAAGTGCTTAAGCTGCTGAGCCATCCCAGCTTCCCAATTCTATGTTTCTATATTTAAGAATGAGAGAACAGTTTTAGGGAGGTTATGTAAGTTACTCACAGTCACATATAAAGTAAAAAATGGAACTGGGATATGAATCAGAATCCAGATCATCTATCTGCAGAGGACACGCATATAGAAAAGTATAAAGAAAAAAAACTGAAGACTTAATTTTTTAGAGTAGCTTTAGATTTATGGCAAAATTGAGGGGATGTTAGAGATTTCCTATATGTCCTCAGACCCCACACACGCACAGCCTTCCCATTATCAACATCCCTGCCACAGTTTCACATTTGTTATAAGTTAATTGATGACCCTACATCAACACATCACAATCATCTCAAAATCTCTAGCGTACATTATGGCTCATTCTTGGTATTGTACATTCTACATGTTTGGATAAATGTATAATGATGTGTAATCAAATTGTAGTATCATACTGCACTAAAAATCCTCTGTGGTCTGTCTATTCATCCACACCCCCATCCTAACCCCTGTAAAGAAAATTAGAAGTTTAAAAAAAATCAATTTAAGCCTTCACAAATCCTGCTATCAGACATAATTGTGTTACTACGTGGATCAGTTTATTTGGCTTGTTTCCTAGTTTCTTTTTTTATGTATATACATAGATATGTATTTTATGGGGCAAAACTATTTGGCTTTTCCTATTTAAAATTGTATTATGAATATTTTCTTATGCTATGCTTTAGAAGATTTCTAAAAGGTATAAAATACATTAGCACATTAAATATTTTAATTTTTAAATCATTAATTTATTCTTAAATATGTCCCTAAATTTTCCCTAATGAATAATTCTATAATATTCTTGAATATGAAGATTTATATTTAGAATATAATCTTTAATTGCATATTTCATGCTTGCTTATTATTTTAGTATAAATTCTTAGAAGTATAAATACTAGGTCAAATGTACATTTTAAGACTCTCGTTATGTAGTAACAAAATGATTTTTAGAAAGGGAAAACCAAGTCACACTTCTTTAAACAATTTAAATGTTTGCATGCTTGCCAAATCTATTCTAGTTTTTTATTTATTTACTTATTTTATTAATTCTTGAATTTATTGGGGGGACACTGGTTGGTAACAATTACATTGTTTCCAGGTGTACAATTCTATATTACATTGTCTATGCATTGCATTATGTGCTCACCACCCAGAATCAGCTCACTTTTTATCACCATATATTTGATATTACTTCAAATTTTTCAATAATTATAAAATTTATCTCAAAATTATTTTACTTTTCACTTCTTAATGAGCTTGAAAAATTTGTCCAAATGTTCATTCATTTACAACAAAGTTTATTAATTTGGTGCTCTGTTTATTGTGAGAGCAATAAGAGGAGGGAAAAGTAGGGATGGTGCATGAAGCTGAGGGAATAGACTGAACAGTAGTAGAGATGGGAGAAGGGAAACCCTAAATGCACATGAGAGCCATTGTAGAATTTTAAGTATGGAAATTATAGGATAAGAATTGCATTTTTCTAAGATTATTCTGGAGATGACGTATAGAATTAATTCACAAAAATGGAAATAGAGTGAATGGGTAATAATCAAGGCAGAGAAGTCAGATAGATGCTAGTTTAGTAATTGACAAAAGAAAACAAGAGTCATGACAAAACCTAAACTGAGGTGGTGGTCATGAAAACGGAGATATAGAGAAATATTATAGGGACACTTGAGAGGTAGAATCAAAAGGGTTTGGAGACATCTTGGATGTAGGAAGACACGGAGAAGTCTGAGGGTACTGCCAGATTTACGTTTGGTAAAACTTGGGTGGTAGCAAATGTTAAGGGCTAGAGGACCATTGGGACAATCATATGAAGACATCCAGAGGCCAGGCAGCTGTCTAGATTGGTCACTCAGAAGAAAAGCAGGGGTTGGAGAGAGAGTTTAGAAAGTGCTAGGTAGCACTTGAGGTTGCTTCTCAAAGCCTCTGTTCTGTCATTTGTAATGTAGAAAATAATGTTGAATTCATAAGACTGTTGAAAGGAAGAAATGGAATAATGTTTATAAAGTGTTTAGTACCTGGAGCACAGTAAACACTAAATAATTAGAGCAACTTCATTGTTATCAAGAAGAAGTCTAGATTGGTCAGTAACATATCATGCTTAGATATTAAGACAGATAAGGCATCAGGATAATATCAAAACGGGGAGAATCTAGGTAGCCTTGCTAAGAGCAGTTTCTGTGAAGTATTATAATCGTGGTTGGGAGAGTTGAGAGCTATTTTGAAGTGTTCCAAAAGCATACTGCAGTGAAAGTAACAGACAGATGAGGCTGAATATCAAACAAGAAATAAAAATAAGTAAATCGTGGTCTTTGGTCTCTACAGTAGGCAGGATAAGGCCCCTGCCACAAAAGAAAAGAAAAAAAAGAGTCCGTTTCTTAATCCCTGGAGCCTATGAATATGTCACCTACACAGCAAAAGGGACTGTGCAAATATGATTAAGTTAAGGGCCTTAAAGTAGGGGAATTACCTGGGGTTATTAGGGCAAGTGCAATGTAATCATAAGGGTCTATATAAATGGGAAGTGGGAGGGTCAGAGTCAGAGAAGGAAACATGATGACAGGCAGAGGTCAGAATGATGCAGCCACTAACCAAGGAATGTGAGCAGCCTCCAGGAATTGGAAAAGAAAAGAGATTCTCCCATAGAGTCTCCAGAAGGGACACAGCTTTGCTGACGCTTTGATTTTGGTCCCATAAAACCCATTCCAGACCTATGACCTCAAGAACTGTAGGAAGAATTTGTATTGTTTTAAGCCACTAAGTTTGTGGTAACATGTTACAGCAGCCATAAGAAAAGAATACAGCCATAGAAACAGTAAGTATGGTGAAGGATGAGATGCAGAGCACGTGTTAAAGGATTAAACGTGGCAAGGACAGGCACTTCAGCAGCTCAAATAGGGTAAACACTGACCCAGATAATCTGTAATTGGCTGATCGGCATAGCTGTTATTAGAGCCTAGAACCACGCTGATGCATAGTAGGTGCTCAGTTAATGTATACTGAATGCATGAATAATTCAGAGCAGTTTAAGATTTTTTAAGTCATATTTTGATCTCACTTCTATTTTTTCCAACCTCCTCAGATGCTCATATAAAAGCTCCAAATTTTAAAAGCTGTCATATTTCTTCTGGAAATTCTTTTCATCTTGTGTGTCCTATCGAGTATAAAACAAAAGTTGACATGTAAACTAAAGTTGATGAATTTAAGTCCGTTTCTACGAAAGAACTAATTCAAACCCACCTTCTCTCATTTTTATCTCCCTTGAATGAAATGTTGATCTGAACAGTTTCATTTCCATTGAGATGAAGTAGAAATTAGAAGCCTTCCATGCAGATTTAAGCAGCTCTGGGATTTGTCATTACACTTTTACAAGTTTCTTTAGCGAGAGCAGACAATAAAGGTTAAAAGCAATAACCCTGCAAAGTACATCTTGTAGCTAGATTTGAAAGGACACAACAAGCTCCTGCTCAAAAAAGGAAGTCCCAGTGGCTGAGCTTCTGGTCTTCCATGTGTTCATTTCTCACTCCCACTGATGTTCTTTGAAAGCTGCAATGACATCGTTTATTTTGACATTCAAAGAAGCCATAGTTTCCCATGTGGTCCAATGTGATAAAGTCAAAATTGTGTGAGATTTCATCTATGAATGGAAGAAGGACCTAGAAGTCTTATCATTCTTCAACCTCTACCTTGCCTTGCTTGACATTTAAAATTTGAATTTAGTCATGGGATTTGCTTCCTTTCCCCCACTGTCTGGGACACCGTTCCCATCAACTGAAGAGTGTTGTGTGAGACCACCTGGATCACTAAAGAATAGTGTTTTGGGATCATCTTTTCTCCCCCAAGCATCTCATCCTATATTTTAGGAGATTATAATTTAAATACAATTCACATCTCCCACCTCTTTCCTACCGCTCTTGATATTCTCTTCCTTACTCTTTGCTTATACCTGCCCGCAGTCAATGAGTCCAAGAATTTAACATTCATCTTAGCTAGAAATTTAAGCAACAATTTTTAGGAGAGTGTATCAAGGTTTCTGGGGAAAGGGGATAAAGATTAGGCTTATTAAATAAAAACAGATGGAAATTATTTTTAATATTATAATCAGATGATCATAAACTGTACCTTTTCATGACTCTTTTAACTGGTCCATTTTGTCCACCACTTAGGATTGCACTGTAGATTTCCATATGAATTTCCCTTAATTGTTATTATGCCAAAGTTGTAATTATCACAACCACAAAAGAAGATTGGTTGTTCTCTCAGTAGGGAAAGAAAGTAACTATGGTCTATCGAGGACCATAGGATGATGAACCATTTATTCCTCCCACCTTCCCACCTAAATACATCCTGAAGTGTTTTCTATCAGTTCTGCAAAAATTGTTACTTATGATTTTGTAAGTTCATAATTTGGGAAGGAGAGTGAACTATTTCATTTCACTAAAGCACCCTGCAAAAATACAGAATCTCCCATGAGGTTAGGTAACTATAGCTTACAAAGGTGGCTTTTATTGGGTTGTTTGCAAATAGAGCAAAATATATATAATGTCATTTTAGAGGCTTTCTTATAGAAATTAGACAGGGGCTTAAAGATGCAGGTGTACACATACACACATACACATATATCAACCTTTAACCTTAGAAAACTCTTTAGTTATTATAATTATTTGATTCATCTATAATCTTTATTCATAACAGATCTTATCTAATATGAATAATATGTTTTAAAAACCTTGGTTACTCTCTCTATGTTTGAAAATGATTGACAGCATAGCAAAGAATCCATTAAAACAAAACAGACTAGAGATTTCTCATGGCATATTTTTTAAATATTTCAATTGGTGAGGTTGGGCTAGAAAGAAGCACTAATTTGTGTGTAATAATCTTTCTTTTGCTTTAATTATGAAGGCTGTAACAGAACGCCTACTGGTTATCAGTGAAATTTGCAGGTCATGTGCCTCTATACCATCACCCTATCTGTATAGATTAGGGTGGGAGATTCTCTATCACTCATCACATACAAATCTTTTTGTGTCCTTGCTCTGATCCAGGCACTGTCCTAGCCCCAGTGGAGATAGCAGCAGACAAACTACCACCTTCCTACAGTCATACTCATAGAACTTATACTCTAGTGGTGGAAAATAGTCAACTAATGAATAAATATACCATACAACAGTTGATGATAGATACTGTAAAGAAAATAAAGCAAGACATAGAGGATAGATACTAATAGGAGGAGTAGGGTTACCATATTTTTCTGTGTCTAAGACAATACGTTTGTTTAAAATTCTTACACCAAAAATTGGAGCTTGTGTTATATATAGAGTAACCTATGTATTGATTTCTTAATGTTGGATTAGAAAAGTAGGGGTTGTCTTCTACATGGGGGCATTTTATACACAGAAAAATAGAATGTTTTATGTTGCGTAGTCAAGAGAAGGCCTCTCTGAGGAGGGCCCATTTGAGCAGAGTCTTAAAAGAAATGGCTTTTCAGTATTGCAAAATACTCCCAGATCCCTGTACCACTTTCAGTAAATCTGAAGATGAAGCAAACATCTGCCAGATGAAAGAAGAAGAAGGTAAAGTCAGGAAATGGGAGTAATAAATCCACACCGATCCAATTCAGGGACTAATTTATGTTTGCAAAGCATGTTCAGAAAAAAACTTAAAAAGAAATCCCCACACTGGGACCCTTTGATGAATCACCAGTAGCTAATTGTTGCCGAGCATCCCACAGGCATGACATATCATTCAAAATCTGGGTGGATTTCAGAAGAGAAATGTTATTGCATTTAAACAATACCATTAGCCAATCTGATTTCACTTACTGGTGTGCACTTTGTTCCAGCTATCTAGTCTAAAGATGAATTGCCCGATGGTTCTATTGTCAAAATGACAGCGTGAAAAGAGAAGCATGTGGGTTGTAATAATAATGTGGTACATGTGTAGAAGGTCAGAGAAGCAACAGATTAACATTCCAGGGAAAGATTTCCCCTGGGACACCTCTTGAAAAGTATCAAAGGCCAAAGATCAGGACACTGATAATGTGTCTGGCATTGGTGGTGAAATTGTTGTATGTATTTAGCTCTGCTGCAGACAGAGCTGTGTTCTTTTCAATTAGTTGATGAAATCTCTCCTGAACAAAGAAGCCAACCACGGAAACTGGTTCAATGCAGCTGAATGAATGGAAATGCAGTTGTGAGAAAATATGAGTTGCTTACTTCAGGTTAATGAAATAAATTTGAACATGTTCCCTTGAGAAGACAACTAAACAATTCCCCATCCTGGAGATTTAAACCTCCTACATATAACATAACATTTCTTCACTGAATTTTAAACTAAATTCCCAAGCTTGGACCAGAATGAGGTGAACCAGAAGACTACAGGTTTGGGGAGTCCAGTGGTCCTTTCTAACTGCTGCCAGTGCAGAGCATGAGGTCAAGGGTACGTCCACAGGCAGAGGGGCCTGGGTTCCAGAATTTTCTGCTGTGTAAAAATAAACTGAAATGTCCTTATTTTGGAACGGCACAGCCCACATATTTTGTATGGAGACAGAAAAAGACAATGCCTATGAAGCATTTAGTAAATTTGCAATGAATGGGAGCTATTGCTAAATTTTATAGCTTCTCTGTTGTTTCTTTGACATTCCTTCTGTCTCACTTTCGCTGCCATGCTAGATAAAAATTCTTGGTGATTTGATATACATTAAGAGGGGATGACAAGTTTTGTTTATAGAGCATATTCTTAGTTAACCGGCACTCATGGGGAGAGGTAGATAACAGATAACTGCAATAGACTCTCTGTTAAATGGAACTCAAGCAACTGGAACTCTCAAGCAACCACCAAAAAAATGGTTTTTGTGCTGGTTGCTTGAGTGCTGGTTAATGGAGAGTCTAGAGTATTTCTGAATAAAAGCACCCCTTAACTTCAAGAAGAAAGATTGTCTACTTTGTTTTAAACTTTGTGTTTACTGTAAAAATGAAAAACTGAAAAAATAGAAAAATATTTATTGGGAAATTTTGGGAAATCGATAAAATACAAGTGATTTGCAAAGTACAAAGAAATATTACAATAATAATTTGGAAGGCAGTATGCATAATGGTTAAGTGTAGTTGCTGGAGCCAGTGCACAGTTTATATTCCAGATCCATTACTACAGGCTGAATAACATCAAGCAAATTACTTACCCTCTCTGGGCCTTGCCTTCTCATCTGTATAAGGGGCAAATAATAGTGCCCACAGCATAGGACTGATGGAAGATAAACTAAATATACAAAAAGCTTAAATCAATGCATGTCACTATTTGTAATTTTTGATTACTTCAAATATCATAAATAAAATTCTGACCAGGAAAGTGTTTTAAGAACATATAGTAATGTTTTTCTGATGAAAACTTCAATTGTGATTTGCATTTTTATTACCAATGTGGGTGGTTGTATTATTACCTCTTTGCTGTAGGATTTATTTCTCTAGATTAGCATGTATGCCATAAAGAGCAATAAGGTAGGTTGACACTGGGCTGGCTTCACTTTATACCATTTTGAGAAAGCAGGTTGTCATCTTCACAGTGAGCTTCGTGGAGATTTCAGAGCTGCCCTCTAAAACTGTCTCTCCCCTCACCCCCGCTGTATGAGTCCCAGTTCACAGCTCCATTCTCAATTATCTCTTTCCACTCAAACCTGGAGAACCCAGAGAAGACAGCCCTGTCAAACAGGTGATGGCTTAAGGATTCCAAAGAGAAGTTTCATAAAGCTATAATATCTCAGTGTGGGATGTACAAATCTCTTTTTAAAAAAATAAATCTGGCCTCTTTTACGACCTGGATAGCCAATATTCAGGTAAGATGTTCCAATCCAATGAAGTATAAAACCTTGGGCAGAACTCCTGATCTTTTTAAGTTTCCCAGACAATGATGTCAGCTCTCCTTCTGCTCTGGACAATTATCACTTGATAGCCTTTGAGTCAACAATAAAATAGAAATGGAAGAGTCTGACCTGGACCTTAGGAAGATGCTGTAGAGGGCTTACAACGACCACCAGAGGAAGATTCAGGCTGATGGGCACTAAAGCAAGGGATTAATAGATTCAACAGCCGCTTGATGAATTTCTCTGAAAAGGGGCTTGAAGGACATCGGCAGAAAGGAATGGGAGAAAACATAAATGGCTTGTGAGAAAGAACCAAATGGCCTTTTTCTGTTTCCCAAGAGACTCCATATCCTGTGCTGTAGACTGCTGTTTCTCGTAAAAGCTTCTGGAAATGCACTTTCTTACCAAAATTCAAAGCAGGGCCACAAATCACTTATAGAAGACAGAAAACAATAAGTAGTGTCAGCACAGAGGAATATATTTTACTTTGCTCTGCCAGGAGGAATTATGGTGGGTTGTGATGAGTGGAATATAAAGTAACATAAGTTGCCTGTTGACAACAGAGTTAGAAATTATAAAATGTAAAACCAATATATTTCCTGCACACTGTGAACCAGCTGGGGTATTTTTATGGCTTCTAGCAGGATACCACGCCATCTCTCAAAACCCTATAATTCTGTACTCACATTAAGTGCATCCTGTTATTTATTTTGTTTGTTTACTTGGCTTCAAGGATTTCATAGGCAGTGTAAGCATAGAATCAAACACACAAAAAAAGCGATTAGTACTGAATTGTGCTGTCTTCAAGAATGTCCAGTCCTGGCTCTGTTGGAAGGTGGTGTGGACACTATGTTCAATGTGCCAGGGTATCTGGGCAGAATGCCATCATTTTAATGCAGAAAAGGGAAAAATGACTCAATCAAAAATGCTATAGGAATGTTTCCCTGCATAGTCTATCCAGAATTTAAGTATAAAAATGAAATCTTTTATGACGTTGACAGCACAGGAGTTCGAATAAGATCATTTTAAATGACAAACGGGGATAAGCAAGTCAATACTTCTTATGTGCTAGACATTAGAGGTGCTGTAATTCCTGACCCACATGAATGGAGGGCACTGACAAAAGACAGGAAACAAAACTGTGCTTAGACTCCTACCCTAAACAATGATTAATTTTATTATCTACATTTTGGCTGCTTAATCTAAACCCACATGTGTCAATCAGTCACTACAAAATACTTTGATTGCTTGTGGGTTTTGGCTGTTACCTTTGCTGGGGTTTTCTGTTTTAATCAAATATTACATTTTCAATGATTATTTATAGGCCAAACTCCTCTGATGTAGAATTGACTGGAAATTGGCTAGGGCTTTGGCAGTGCAAACAGTTAGTGATTTGAAGTGCTAATGCGGCTGCAGTTGAGCAGATTGGGAGGGGTGTGGTGTGAGTACCAGATAATGCTCTGCTTGGGACAGAGAGAGCCAGACACATTACCCTGAAACAGAGTCTTGCTATAGGAAAGGAGCAGCGAATCTAGGCAAATATATACCCTCTGTTTCAGATAGAGACCTTTTCTTTTCCTTGCAGGGTGAGGAATGTTGTGAGGATTAGCACCGCCCTTCCTACAGCAGTTTGTCAGCCGTCAGCAGCTCCTGACATGACAAAATCCCCAAGCAGGGGAACTGAGAATGCATAATACAGAAGTGCCCAGTTGTTTGAGTTGAAAAGAGAGGAAACATCAGATGTTGCTTTTCAAACAAAAGCCCAGTTTCATGCTTAACACCACAAAGATAACTTGGTTTTCTGTTCTTAGGATTAAAAAAGAAAAAAAAACCCAAAAAAAAACCCACACAAAAAAACTCTTTGTTCCTTTGAAGAGCAAGCTATGTGAAATGAATTTTAACCAGGTTCTGCCAATATCTATCAGCACACAGCATTTCATATCGCAGATCATAAGAGTCTGGAGAAAAGGACAGGCAGGAGAAAGGGAAGTCTGGAGGAGAATGCTGGAGTCTGCAGTATCCAGGTCAGACAAGGGTTTAGAAGGCCTTTCAGAGTGACAATGTGATTGGAGCTGGGAGGGTGAGTGCCCATTTCCAGAGGTGTGAATTTGTAAAATAATAATAATAATAATAATAATAATAATAATAATAATAATACATTAAACCAAGAACCTGGGGGGTGAATTTTACTTTTTAAGACGCCCACCCATAAGGAAAATAAATGCTGCTGATGCAGAGATGATAATCATAAGTGAATGGAGTATATGATTCATGGCAATGAATATCATGTATTAATAAAGCTTATGGAGAGCTCCTCCTCCAGGAAAGATGACGTAGGCTGACCAGATGTCCTGTTTTAAACAAGACAGAAAACAACAGTACTGTCCGATTTCAAGTGGTACATCTGGTCAGCCCACTGACACCTTGAATTCAGCCTAGTGAGATGTTTCATTTAAAACAGGACAGCACTGTTGTTCTCTGTCCTGTTTAAAACAGGACGTCTGGTCAGCCTACAAAGAAGTTGTGATTCCTTTTCACTTAATAAAGAGAATGCCAAGAGTGTACCAATAAAAAAGATAGATGACATGTCTTCCAAAAGACAGGACATTATCAGATGCAGTCTGTATGACCTCTCTAGGAAGGACTGAGCATGTTTGAAAAGTAGAGTAGTAGAACCATGAGGGCTTGGTGAAAGGTTTAGGTTTAGGTACTCTTCTTAAGATAATGTTTTTAGATTACTGTAGAACACTACAGAATTTTAAAAGAATGTGAAAGGAAAGTGCATTAACCACATAGCTGGTGGAAATAAAGAAATAAAAACATCAATACTGTTAACTGTTTCTTAGATACTGAAAAGAAATAGCCTAAAAGCCAGAAGCAAGTTGAATGAACATCTCTAATAGGGAGGGGGCTTTTTTTTTTTTTTTTTGGTAAATTCTTCATTAAGGGAAATAAGAGTTAGAAATTATATTGCACTGAGCATTACACCCGATATAGCAACTATTTCTATATTTTAGAATTCTAGTATCCTTTTCCCACCTTAGAATGTTTTCTTTTTTTTCCTTAGAGTTAGCTGTGCAGAGATGATAAGTAAATTTAGTGACAGGTAAGAACAGCAATGAGGTGACAAGGACAATATGGTAAATCAGAAGAACAAAGGGCAATCCTAAAGGCTTACTCACCCTGGTGACTTGAGCGGTGGGGTTAACTCTCCTGGGCCTCTCTCTCATCTACAGAGGAAGGCTTTTTCTAGGCCTGACATTCTACAATTCAATGTTCTCCACATTATCCCAAAGGCAAAATTATCAGTGGTGCATGCATAACGTAGGGTGGGTTTTTAATTGTACATGCAGAGAGTGATAATAATTTTAATTGCATTTTCTGGTATTGCCTATTAATCTTGAAACAGAACTGCTATTTGTTAAGGCAACTGTAGAGGATACAGCATCTTAAAAAATAATTATTGTGCAAGAAAAATTCAATTTATTCTAAAATTTTGCGTTCATCTCACGCTAAACAAAAGGATACTAAACTGGGGTTTAGTATTTCTGGGTCCAGATTTTCCTCTCAGACTCTGGGAAAAGTTTCTATTATCCATTCCTTCAAAGTGAAGGGAAGATTTGGGTTAAATGATTCCTTAAGTGACTTCATAATTCCCTTTTCACAATGTCCTGCCAGAGAGGGTGGTATAATGGAAAAATCTGTTCTTTTCAGGCTATGAGACCGAGATTTAAATCACATCTCTACAACCCCTTGCTGTGTGATGTTAGACACACTGACTCCTTAAACATCTCTTAGCTTTTAGGATTATCTCCAGCATAAGGAAGCATACACAGTATGCAGTGGAATATATGTAACTGGAATTTAGGGAATGTTAATGATTAGTATGAAGCCTGCTCTGATTGCCTTTTGACTGGGCTTGTGGACCCACAGCAATTTTTATGGTTTACGTACAATAATCTGTCTGGAAAAGTTCATCATACAGTATAAAGCCCTCTGATCTATATGTCAGCATCCGAGTTTAAGTTGACGTCCGCATCGAATTGTCCTTGGAGACTGCCCCTGCAATCTTGTTCACAGCAAAGAGCAGAGCCTGACATACTGTCATTCTTACAGAATAAACCCAAGGGACATAGCTCCACCTTAGCAGCCAATCCATGTAAGCAGAGACTGACTCCTGAATAAACCAAGAAATTGTAATGGCTCCATTGAAAGGGTTCCCAAGCCACCCTCCTGTGGGTAAGTCAGGTGGGCATACATCTACTCATCTGTCTATATAACATCCATTTCAACTAGATTATGCACCAGATTTACCCCTAGAGCCAGAGCCTCTCCCACAGCAATTCTGTGCCATGCCCTGAAAGATGGAAATGAGTTTCTAGTGAAAAAAATAGCATGGCAAATTATTATATTTCTTAATAGCTTAAGCACAATTCCATGATGCATTACACTTGTAGTATATTTCTAGGGAGGGAACAAACAAAATCACCAATTTACATTTTGCATGAATAAAGAATGTATGAAATGGTTTGATTTTAATTCTATGTTTTCAGAAAGTGTGTGAATCTATGTATTAACAATGGAGAAATTCAGACATGAAAGACAACATTGACGTCATTTACTGTCTCATCATTTTTAGAGGAGAAAAATGCTTTCAAAATAGTTGCCTTCACTTCACCTCCCTGAAGTTTCCCATGTTCCTTGATTTACTTCAAACTGAATGTTTTATATACAACTTGGTCTCTGAAGTAAATGTTCTACAACTACTAAGTGACTTACGAATATGCATTCATGTCAACATTCTTCTAATGCTATTTCCAACTCGCTGCACATTGACCATTTTGTGACTAGGGACCCTACAGAAATATCAAATGATGAAATTCAAAGGGTCCTAGGTATAAATTATGCTTTTATAGACACACTATGCTTGACTATCAAGGGCTTCATTTTCTACCATTCTGAAAGAGTAACTTTGTATCTCAAATAATGAAACTTGTACCTGAAGTGTTGTCTAGTCGATAATAAGGAAAGTGATGGATCTGGTTGTGTTCCGTAATAATTTGATCTTGTCTTTTTATGTTCTTCTTTAAACTGATAGCTACCTTATTTCTCTGTAATGACCACTTCCATGCTTTATGTTCACATTCTTTTATCAGGAATTTCAGTTTGTCTATACCATTCATAAATGATGTATACTAAGTTAGGACTATAAGAATCAGTTGGGCTAGTCTAAAATTGTGAAATAAAAAATGTTGTGACAGGTAATATTTATAACAATTTTGGGACAGTTTTTTATCAAATAAGTATATCAGGTGCTTATATTGCTTTTTGAAATGTTTTTTAATTGTTAATTTATTGGGGTGACATTGGTTGGTAAAAATTATAGAGGTTCCAGGTGTACAATTTTATATTACATTATCAATGTATTGTATTGCTTCTTAAATCAATAATGGAAATAAAGGACAAGCCAAATATTATTGATGTAGAATCAGGGGTCTCCAAACTTTTCGGCCCGTGGGCCACATTAACTATCAAACAGCAGTTTGGGGGCCAACTACACACTCGAGGTCCAAATAAAAAAGAATCAAAACATAGATGTTGTTTTTAATTATTTATTTAATATTATTTTATTCAGATAAAAAGGTCTCCACGGTCTGGATGAGAGGGCCTCGCAGGCCGCATCCGGCCCGTGGGCCATAGTTTGGAGACACCTGATGTAGATAATTATATTAACTAGCTAACATATGTTATACTTTTTAATTGTTACAAGTAAATATTTAGGGTTATATAATTGATTTTTTCCTTCCTTCATAAGGTCATTTGTTTTTTAAATCAAAACTGTAACCTGTGCTTTAACTAGAGGAGAGAAAGTGTATTCTTACTTTGAAACTATCTAAGGTTTGTTGTTAAAGAAAGACCATAGTTAACAAATGCTAACTCTGTGTTGTTGATCTAGTTTCCTTAATTTTTTTAACTTGTTAGAAGATAAAAGATGTAACCACGTTTTAACAGTATATTTGCTTTAAATATGTAAGTAACTTAGCTCTTCATGAATGGATCTCTTACTAGTCACTTAAAAGCTTTAAAAAATGTGTTATACTAGTGTATTCTAGTCAATGTCCAGATCATATTAAGGCACATCATAGATATTCAGCAGTTTGCCTTAGTGTAAATGTTAGATGTGGCATGTGATTTCTACAGAAAATAGAAGTTCCTTATAATATGAGATTGACTTATTCTAGCGAATATGCCTTTGTTATTTGGAACAAATGATTAATCTTTACCAAAGTTGCTGTTGTGCTTTCTCAAGTAGGCATTTTAATTTTCATGTTGACACCAGTCAGAAAGAATTTATTATAAATGATCAAAGCATACAACTTGATAGGCTAGTTTCTTAAAATGACAAGTAGGACAGAGAAAAGCTGATATGTGCTTTAATCTCCATATTTTGACACACTTCACACCACAGTGCTTTAGTTGAAATGAATTTTGTTTTTAAAGCTTTCACTAAGTGTTTCCTCTTTAAATACTTGGTCAGGCAAAGAGATGCTGTGGGTGACATTTGTTACTCCTGGTGTAGTAACTGATTTACTATGTAATATATACAGAAAATTGGTTTGTTTTTCTAATATCTGACCCTAATCTTTAGTTTATAAATTGAAAGAGAATTTAAAACAGGAAAAAGGAAAGAAATATTAATATTTTCCTTTTGATTATTCTAATACTCAGGGATTCATTATAAAAACTAAAGTTAATAAAAAATAAAAACACTATTTAACAATAGTATTCAGAGTTGTCCAAAAGGGAGAAGCCTGGCCTGGTGGCATCAGAGCATAAAGTACCAGATCATTTTAGACAACCAGGCAAACCATCCACTTTAGGAGTCTGAAATAGGTAGGAATTTTCCTATGTTATTTTAGGTACATAAAATGTCATATTTCTTCATATTTCTAAAAAAAAAAAAGTCATATTCATTTCCAAGCTGAAATGGCCAAGGGTCATGAAAAGGGTAGTATTTTATGACTTCCATGTTGTTTCCTTGTGGAATATGTGAGCTACCGGGACTTGCGTGGTTCCAAAAATTGGTGGCAAGGCCTCTGATGGTAGTTCTTGTCAGTGACCATTGAGTTTCTCACTGTTTAGGCTGACATAATTCTCATAAAAGAAAGTAACTCTGCTGGTGTCATGCAGGCTCAGCCACAAGGACTTGGTACCAGGTTCCAAGGGCACAACATGTGTTGGTCAGAGAGACCTGAATGAGGGCATGAATCCTCATGTAGCAGCAGCTCACCACAACTCCTGGGACCAGTTACTTGTCCCTCCCACTCAGGTCACAGGAAGGTAATTCACTCTCTTTGTACTCAGATGACTCCTTTCTTTTGATTACCCACTGTCTAGCCTTCCTAACTTCAGAAATTGGCCTTGATTTTTTTAGTATTCCCAGTGCTTTTTAAAAGAAAGCCTGTCTGCAGTTATTTTCCAAATACCCAGTAACATGACTTTTCCTAGTCTTGAAACACAAAAGCTTTCATTCATTCCTGGCACTGTGTATCAGAGAAACCATGAGTTGCAGACTTGTCAGCATCTCCTGGATGAGAATGTCATGTTGTAATTCTTTGAAAACATGAAGTAAGAAAGAAAAGACAGTAACTGAGTTCTCCATCATTAACTTCATTCCATGTTCATCTTAAGGTATTTGACAGAGTAAAAATTCTAGGGAGAAGAAAACCTAATGGAAATCAAGGAATACCATAACAGAGGAAAAGGTTAAGAATTAAAATGAGTTCAGAGGGCATGTAATACCATACGTAGATGATGTAATGTAGAATTGTACACCTGGAGCATATGTAATTTTTACCAACCAATGTCACCCTAATAAATTTAACAAGTAAAAAAGAATAAGAAATAAAAAAGGGAATACCAGAACACAGGAAAAGGTTAAGAATTAAAATGTGAATTCAAGGGTATATCAGAGGGAAGAGAGATATCAAGAGATTAGAGCTGGCATAAACTCTATTCTTCTTAGATCCCTTCCCAAAATCAAAGTGGAGTTGGTTACTTCCCCAGGTTTCTTTTCTAGTACAACAACAAAATACAACAGCTACATTTGAGAACTTGTGATGAAATTGCACTCAATGAAGCTATTGGTAAATGCTTTATATACATGATTTTCTTTCATTCTTACGAAAGCTCCATGAAGTAGGTCTACTATTTTTTTATTCCTGAGCTTTCAGCTGCGAGTAAAAAACCCTGCAACTCAAACAGACGATGTAATAACCAGAGTCTAGAGATAGAGCAGGCTTCAGGTTTATCAGGTTCCTCAAGAGCATGATCAAGGAACTTTCAGTCTCTCCATCTTCCCTTGACATGTTATCTCCATCCTAAGCTCATCACCTTATGGTAGTACGATACCTGCCACCAGCAAGGAAGCATAATTTCTTGTACACATGCAACAGAACTAACCACTCTTCTCTATCTTATTGACCCCAAGTATTTGAGGCCTAGTCATTCACAAAACAAATACCAGCAAGGAGTGTTGAGGGACACAATTATCCTAGACCAATCATCAAAAGTGGAATGGTCCTTGGGGTCCAAATCACAATGACCACTGTGTGCCCCATGTTACACATGAGGGAACTGAAGGGGAAGGCTGTTAAGTAATTTGCCTAAGATCACAATGTTGTAAGAGTGGAATGAGGGTTTGCCCAGCAACAAAGTAGATGCTATTAACCTATGTTCCATAGCACTTGGGCACTAAGGCAAGAGGGGTTCTCAAAAAACTTTAGATGCTTATTTATACAACAGCTAAGAGAGATCTACCCAAAATCATCTTGTTCTTTTTAATATGAGAAACTAAATGGATAAGATTATTTACATGGGGACACTGGGATACTGTATTTATGGCACTTTTGGGACACTTTTGAGTTTTTGTGTTTACTTAGTCCAGTGAAATGTAAGGGAAACATGGAAGGAACAGAGAAATTCATGGCCAAGGGTAAGTACAATAGTTGTTTACCCAGCTTTCTTTGAAGCAAAGAATACTGCTTGTTAAAGTCTCACTTGTTTTTTTTCTGTGATTGTGTTTTAATTACTATTCAGTTCACTCCTGTCATATGAATGGCACCCTTTTTAAAAAAGAAATGAACAAAATATTTATTTTAGCAAAATGATTTCCTTCCTTACTTCCAAAAAAACTCAAAGTGGCCAAATAAAATTCATCATTCAAATTCAAATCATTTTTAACAGGATATATAAATGACTGATTCTATTAACTACTGAATCAATAAAGTAGAATCTCCTTCAGTGACCTGGGAATTAGATGATAGATCTTTCCTTTTTATCAATAGCTCTGAATCGCTCTGCGTTAATAAATACTTCATATTTCTCATCACAGATTATTTGTAAGTGGGAAGGCCAGAGGAACCTCCAAGATCTCTGATGTGATTCACTATCTATGGGAACTTAAAGAATAAGGAATCCTTCCCCTAAATGATAAGAATGGAGCCCATTAGGAAAAATATAATTATTCTGGATAAAAAAAAATCAGTCTTTCATTTTTCTCTTATTTTCTTTCATTCCTTTATGTTATATATAAAAACATTATGTTCTTAATGATTTTTATTTTTTCCTAATTTTCTTCCTTAAAACCGTAGTGGGATTACATATGTTTGTGCTCTTTCCTCATTTTATTCATCCATTCATCTTCCTTTTATGTTGTGGGCAAATTATCAGTTAAAATTCATTAATATATTTTTTTCTGTATATGCATAAGTCATAGAAACTAATTAAATAGAAAATAATTTTCTATTTAATAGAAAATTAAATTTCTAAGTCATAGAAAATAATTTTAAATAATTTGAAATTATTATCCTGTGATGTTTTACAACTCAGTTCTCTTATTTGACAAAGTATATATATTTGAATCTTCAGTCAAATGATAATGTGTGATGATTTCCTTTATGTGTGTATAATCTGTACAGTTAAAAATCATTACCAAATTAGTATCGTCCAGTGATCGTGCCTTGGTGTGTTTATCAGTGACAAGAAGCTCTGAGGTTGATGAAGAGAAAAGGTTAAAATATCTGGCTGAGTACGTGGATAAACAATCCTTCATTTTTAATATTTATTTATTTATTATTTGTTTATTTGTTAAATATATTGGGATGACATTGTTGGTAAAATTACATAGGTTCCAGGTGTACAACTCTACATTACATCGTCTATGCATTGCATTATGTGCTCACCACCCACAGTCATTCTCTTTTCATCACCATATATGTGATTCTTGCTCCCTATCCCTCCCACCCACCTCCCCCTTACCCTCAGGAAACCACTAAACTATTGACTGTGTCCATGAGTCTTCATTTTTTTTTTTTCTTACATTCTGTTTTATATTCCACCTAGAACTGAAGTCATATGGTTCTTGGTTTTTTCAGCCTGATTTACCTTGTTTAATATGATGATCTCAAGGTCCATCCATGTTATCACAAATGGCTGTATTTCAGCTTTTCTTAGCACTGACTAGTATTCCATTGTATAAGCATACCACAACTTCTTTATTCAGTTATCTATAAATTCCTTTTTTTTTTTTAAGATTTATTTTATTGATTTTTGACAGAGAGAAAGAGAGACAGAGAGAGACAGAGAGAAGGAGGAGGGCCCAGAGAAGTCTCCATAGTTGACGTTAGTTTTCCATATAGTTTCACTCCATAGGTGGGCACAGGGCTGCACAGGGCAGGAACTGGGCCGGGAGCCTCCCACATAGGTCCCGGCAAGAACTGAACTGGGGGCACACCCTAGTTCAGCATGTGGGTCCGCATGGGCCGGGGCCGGGCTTTTTTTTTTTTTTTTTTTTAATTTATTGTTAAATTTGATGCGGTTACATTGGTTGGTAACAATTAGACAGTTTACAGATGTACAAGTCCACTTCACATCATTCATGCATCGCATTATGTGCCCATCACTCAGTATCAGTTCCCCTTCCATCACCTTATATCTAGTGCCCACTCCCACCTCC
>PVKE010029460.1:0-20236 GCA_004027555.1 Craseonycteris thonglongyai | reverse complement strand
GGGAGGGTGGTGTGGGGAGGGGGGAGTGGGCACCAGATATATCAGGTTGGAGGGGGACCTGATTCTGGGAGCTGGGCACATAATACGATGCATGGGTGATGTGATGTGGAGTTGTACATTGGGAAACTGTCTGATTGTTACCAACCAATGTCACCCCATTAACAATAAAATATAATAATAAAAAAAAAATGTATCTGAATTAAGAAAAAACAAAACAAAACAATAAATCACTAATGCTTCCCCAAAACATATTTCTTATGGCCTAGTTAGTGTAATAAAATAATCCTGTCATTTTAACTCATTAATTAGAAAGTACTAATTTCTGTTTTATTAACAGCTAACAAAAATCAATATATTACTGAAAGACGTTCATAGTAGAACAGCAGTCAATTCTCACTTTTCCATTAAACATTCCATATGCATCCATCACGTCATTATAACATTCCACATATCTGTCAACCTTTGCCACGCTATCACATACAAGCATGCACCCTAAGACGATTCTTATGAAATATTCATATACATTTTCAAGTTACAAATTCTTATTCAAGATAAGATTTAAGGGCAACATTTTCCCAGGGAAGTTAATGAGAACGCTTCTCTAATAATAAATGAGCTTATATATATAAGTGCCCTATGATTTCACCTGGTACTCTGGTTAGGAACAAATTTAACACCAATTCATGTTCAACTTTCTTTTTGTAGGTGCCTAAGGCTATGTCATACTGACTGTCAGTAATCTGATAAAAATATCAAAATTCAGTCAATGTGGATGAAGACTAATTTAATCCCAATGACCACATCAAATGCACTTGTTACTTTTTATCATACTTTCCACGGAAAATATCAAGTGATTACTGTCTTTTTATTGTTCTTGACAGAGAGAGACAGAGAGAGATAGAGAGAAGGGGGAGGGCCAAGAGCAGTCTCCATAGTTACATGTCATTGATTTTCTACATAGTTTCATTCCATAGGTAGACACAGGGCTGTGCATGGCAGGAACTGGGTTGGAGCCTCCTGCATTGAGCTCACTCCAGTGAGCACCAAATTAGGGGCACACCCCAGTTCAGCATGTGGGTCCACACAGTCCCAGGCCAGGATTCAATCCTCAGACCCCGGGGCTGCAACACAAGAACTCAACCAAACCGCTGAGCCAATCCTGGCATCCCTACAAGTGATATGTTTTACCCCTTGAATCAAGAAAGATCTTGGACAGCTAAATTGGTAAGTCTGACTCTTCTGATTAGTGTTCTTGATTGACTAAGGGCAGAAGCTGATTGAAAGACTCCCCATATCCTTTCCTAATGGAAAGCATGGCTCGTAACCACTCACACAGCTCCCACGAAAGGGAGGAGACTCTTAATTAACAGTGAAAAGGTGGCCTTTTCAGACTCTATTGAGAATCCTGGTTAAGATCATATCAACACTGCCCACCCCACACACTTTACTTTGAAAATTTTTAATTTTAAAATTTCAATAGAAATGAAAATACCATATGATTAACACATACGAATCACCTGAGTTTTCCAGATATTATTCCACACACACACACCCTCATATGCGCTTTACCTTTCACATGTATTTTTCTTATTTGTAACCATTTGAAAGTCATCTGAAAACTCTTTGTTCAGTTTGAAGCCACAGGGGTGCTAATATGTGAGAGAAGAGGCATCCTAAGGTGAGGGTTCTCATAAGCACAGATAAATTAAGGAGTTGTGGGGAATCAGAAAGTGCACTGGGTTTGGAATAATAGCTCGGCACTTCTGTGTAATGCATATATATGACATTGAATAGGCACTCTAACACTCAAGAGACTCACTGTAGAGCAGTGACCATCACTGTCACGCACTTTTGTGAAGATTATGAGTGTTTATATAAAATAATATATCTAAAAGAAAACTACAGAGTTTCACAGATATTCAGGTAATTATGTTTTTTAAAAGTCACCAGTGAAAATAAGAGCCATTCCTTTACCCTGGTTCCAATACAACAACTATTATAATGAATGTTCATTGAGCATTTACTAAAATCCAGGTGATATAAAGACAATATTAGTATTATTATACTGGTTTTACTAGGAAAAAAATTAAATCTAACAGAGGTTTTAAAAGACGTGAAGACTGACAAAGCAATTAAGCAGTTAAGTTGGGATTCCAACCCCACATAGCTGATCAGATTCTATATTTTACCCATGGGATATAAGGTAGAAAATGTATTACAGGTATAAATAAACAATTTACACAAATGTTTACACAATGAGTCAGAAATGTGATGAATTCAAATCTGTCCTTAGTCATTTTGTCTAATCCTAGCCTCATCAACCAGATATAGGATTCCTAAGCTTTTTCCTATTCTACGGATACTGAATTGTTATTATCTATCAATTAGCTTTCTCAAAACTTTTGTAAATTATATTATTTATAGTGACATATTAACAAATTCCCCATTAAATACATAAAGTAGTAAATTGTAATTTTCAGTATTTAATACTATAAATATAATTTAAGCTAGAGAAGCTATTCCAAAAATCTCTCCAATTATGTGAACATGGTATCATATTCTACTTGAAAATTGTTGTCTGCATGCATTTTTCAGTTTCAGGACAAAGGACTTTAGACCTGCACTTTCTAATTGATCAGAATTTTAAAAAATCAAATTAATTGTAAAACAATATGTTTTTTTCTGGTTTATCAGTTACCTGATCTGTATGCTAACTTATTTTGAAAATGGAATATATCTACCTGTTTTGTAATCAAATCACGCAAATGATAAAGCCAAGCAAAACAAAACAAACTATATATTTAGTAAATCATTCTAGAAATGTTTTAAAACTTAAAGAAAATACTTTCACATATGTTTTGCAAATCCTCTTATAAAATATGCCCTTTGTAGCATGTTTCATTTCATTGTTTCCAACACACGTTACTCTATTTTCTCCAGATTTCTTTGATTTTTAGTTAGCATTAAACACCTTCTGCCATTTATCTTGGTTGTCTAAGAACGGCAAAGAATAAAAAAATCCAGAATAATTTAGACAATTTTGAAATTTTAGAAATTATTATTAGTGATTCTATCAATAAATCCTTTGATCTACTCAGAATCATAACCTGAATTTACCCATATCTGTATTTTACTTCAGAATAGGCTATTGTGTATGAAAACATGATGAAAGCAGATGACTACAAATATTAAAATGTACACAATATGTCAGCACAGGAAGCCAATGTGGGCTGTATTGTTCTATTTTGTTTACTATTCTTAATTTAAAAATTTAATTCAGGTATTTTACACACATATGAAAGGCTTAGATAATCTCCTAAGGGAGTCATATAAAACTTTTTAGGAAGGAAGAACTTGAAGAGGGGAGAACAATACTTGTCTATCTGTGATATAATAGTAACTTGGGAGACTGGCCAATTCCATTTTAATCTGCTAAGTATTATAATTTTTCTTTACCAGTTCTTCTCTTCATTTAAAGAACCTTGAGATTGTAGATGATATAAAAACTGAGAATACAGTATGATATCACCCAAAATATAAGGCAGAGTATTAAAATTGTTTTTTCCTTAGAGAACCAAAATTAAAATTTTTATTATATAATAAATGGTTCAATATCCATAAAATCATCATCAAGTTTCACTATTGTTTAATTATAGATATGCTATTATTTAAAGCTAAATAAATTGTATCAGAGCAGTCCATCATTAATTTGAGTATTAGAACAATAAGTAAACATGGTATGTTAGAATCGTACAAGGCTTCTCCAAAATTTTATTGGACACTTATTTTGTATATTATAAAATTCATTCCACCAAAGATTGTTTGAAAAGTGTTTTTGTATGAGAATTAAGAAAGAAGACTGATATGGGTAATGTATGTACGTATTAAAAACAGCATGTTCTTTATTGATAGGTATTAGTAATTATAACAATTTAATGATTTAGACTAAAACAAAAAGACAATTACAAGTAAAAATTGAAGAATAAACATGATTTTATTTGAAGAATCTGCTAATGTTTCTTCCATGATCGTCAATATTAGTTCAAACTTCTATTTATTTTTGTTAAATTTATTGGGGTAACATTGGTTGGTAAAAAGGTTCCAGGTGTACAATTCTACAATAAAACATTTATGCATTGCATTGTGTGCTCACCACCCAGAATCAGTTCTCTTTCTATCACTGTATATTTGATGGCCGCTCCCTAACCTCCCAACCCCCTACTCCCCCACCCCCATCTCCCCTTACCCATAGGTAACCACAAAACTATTGACTGTGTCTGTGAGTTTTCATTTCTTTGTTACTTTCAGTTTTGTATTCCACCTATAATTAAAGTCATATGTTTCTTGATTTTTTTCAGTCTGATTTATTTCAAATGATGGTTTTAAGGACCATCCATGTTGTCACAAATAACTATATTTCTTCTTTTCTTAAGTCTGCTATTATACTTCATATATTTCTGGGATTATAAGGACTAATTTTTCTAAAATTTTCAATATAAAATTGATTTAAAATGACATAGTTCATAATGATTCAATTTATTGCTGTTGTAAGAGTTTTCAATTTTGAAACTAGATAATATAATACTATTTTTTAGTCATAAAATATTCATTATACTGAGATTACTAAGTGTAATCTGAAATGCAATGTAAGAGAAAATATACAAAATTGATGTAAAGATTTAATGAAACTTGGAAATGCAAATCTAGTAAATAAAAGTAACTTTTTCCTTTACCTGTAATAAAAAAGTTTTCTTTTTAAACTACATTATTAAAACTGTAAAATCTTTATTCTTTAATATATATTAGGCTATAAAACTTTCCAGTAGCTTTTGCATAAACATTTTCCATTAACAAGTAATTTAGTGAATATTTGTGAGAATAATTTAACTTATATGTTAATAATTACTTAGTAAAATATTGTATTGAGTATGCATTGATTTCAAAGTTCAAGGGAGAATATTTTAAGTTTGTTTAGCTATATTACAGTTTCATAGCTCTCTAAAGATTAATTTATTAAGAAGTAGGAAGTCTACTGAATTTAAAACCAGACATAATATATTGTAGAACTGTAAGTTTAATTATATAAATCTTAAGGTATAGGTGCTTTTCCCTGCCCAAAATAGATATTAACTATGTTTCTTTCTAGAAGTTATTTAATTCTACCTCTACATGTTATAGAAACAATAGGACTCCTTCCTTATTAATGTGTCCCTGAGCAAGATAATAATTAATATATTTTTATCTTAAGACAGTGAACAGGAAGGAAAAAAAAGAGAACTTAGAACCATAGTGATTAATAATTGGACATCAAGTTGATTTTTAAAATAATGTGTTAGTATAGACCCAAGGATTTATTTATTTTTACATAAAAAATTTTTTTTTTTCATTTCAATGAAATATCAATGTATAAGTGATAGGAACCACACAAAATCTCAGTTAATTTTAGGTAAGTATATTCTAAATTCAAATATGTGAGAATATCTTGACCAAAAATCTCAACATCAGAATCCTGAAATAATTTAAACCTTTTACTGAAATACTAAGCCTTTTCTTAAATAAACAAGGCAGGGATTATACCTTTTAGTGAATGACAAGCTCTTTTAAACACATAAAATGGTGACCATTAAGAAAACAGAATACAAGTGAAAACACAGTTCTTGATAAAATATTTTGGCGTGATTAAATAAAATATTAGCTTACTTTTAATGAATGCTTAGAAGTTTTAGGCATTTTATTGAGTATTTACACATATTATTTCAGTTAATATCTACAACAACCTAACGATACAGGCAATTTCATGATGTTCTTGCAATCACACATGACACCTCAATTAAAAAAAATAAATTTAAAGTGTCTTAGATGTTTATACTACTATTCTATAAATATAATTTTAATTCTTAAAAAAGCATTATTTCTTAATATTATATAATTCTATCACCTCAAAAAAGTCTATGCTCAAAAATAAATATTGAAAAATGTACAAGCAATCTATGTACTATCTTGTTAGTTCATTGTCCATAATCATCTTTAATATTCAAGTTATATTTATTTCAACATTCATTTCTCCATTTATTTATATATACCTTATTTCACAAAAGCATTAAAGAGGCAACTTTAATTGTTTAATTGAAATTCAAATTATGCTTCATGGTATCAATATCCTTATTTTTAAATAATGTAAAAACGTAATCCTGAGAAACAATATTTCTGTAATTAATTTACGTAATATTATCTTCAGTTCAGTTTTAAAAGTTTGAGAGAACTGTCAGTTCCTCACTGCTAAATTCATGTTCTTTCTCTTTAATATCTCATTCAGATTTTAAGGACTTAATAATAATAACAATAACATATATTAAAAATTTATACATGCATTTTCAGATTTAATGTTCAAACAACCTTATGAGCTAGATTTACTTTTATCACTATTGTAGAGAGCTTTATCAAGATGAAAAAGAAAACCACTGCTTTCTTCAGAGGTTAGATAATATTTTCAGGTCACATAACCATCTAGCAAAAAGGCTTGGACTTGAGCTTATCTTTATCGTCCTTGCATCCTGCCATGTCATGTTTCACTATTTAAAAACAAGTTACCTGTTGAACACAGAGAAAATACAGCAGATTGGAAAGGCTGTGAAATCTATCTACAGCAGAAAAAAATAGAGTCTCACTCAAAGAAAAACGCTGAAGTGTGAAAGGATTGTTCAGGATTACCACAAAGCCATATATTATCACCATAACAGACATTGACATTAGTGCACCCAAATAATTGCCGAAAAGTTAAAATATATCTAAAGCATACTCTTTCATATATTAAAATAATATAGAATATATGAAGAATATTTCTGAAACATATATAATTGTTGAGAGTAAACTATAAGGATCAATTGCTGCCTTTTCCTCTCATCCTCCCTCACTCCCTCCCTTCCTCCCTTCCTTTCCTCTCTCCCTTTCTCCCTTATTTTCTCTCACTTCTGTCCTCTGTCTCTCTTTCTTTCAGTCTTCATTGCTTTTCTTATACTATAATTTTTAGTTGAGAGAAATAAAGTGTTTAGCACCTTTTTATCTGTGCCAACATTTGCATGCATAGATAAGAGATGATTTGTACTAAGTATATTACAATAAGATAAATACAATCAACCCTTCACTTTTTATGACTTTATAATATTCAATTGGTCAATACATGTAATTAAATTGTATTATTATGTACTGACAGGTAAAATGCAGACATACCTTCCAAATTATGGGATTTACTCACAACAGACTTTGAAGATTTTTAAAAACACCTTCACTTAGTTTGAAGCCATAAAAAATAATTTAACATTACAGATAGAAGCTGAAGCATTCAATTAGTCACACCTGTTTGAAATGTGCTTTCTTAAAGTCTGACTGTGAAATGACAGAATAATTATAGTCTAATGTTACTCATTATAATTTCTAATTAAAATTGTATTTCAACAAAAATTACTTAATCTTTTGTAGATATGGTAGTATTTGGTATAAGTCTTTTAGAAAAATAAGTAAAGTGAGTAAGTGGAAAATAGAAAGGCTTCTGATTTAAAAAACCAACAACAGTAGATTTAGCTTTTAAATGAATTAAACCACTGTTTTCTGATTTTGTGTTTTAGATCTGACCATGTTTTCTGTGACCAATGGAATAGTTCTGAAGACTTATAATTACAGAATATGAAGCATTGATTATTTGTAATTAATTACTTCTGAAAACTGGGCATTAGATTAATGCCTCATTAAATTATGGAACAAGCATACTCTTTCCAAGTATTAGGATAGTGTTTCCTTTTTATTTTTTTCATAGAATGCCTTCAAAAACTAACTTAAGAAAAAAAGAGCAAGTCTGTCTCCATATACAAAACCATACCTACAAACCTCATACACTCACACAGCATGCAACATATTCTTATCTGAAATATTCGCAAAACATCATGTAACTAGGTCTGTCAACTTTATCAGTAGCAAAGAAAATTCTCAGGCCACAAAGTTTCGGTAGGATAGTTTTTCTCTTCTCTCCTATCCTGCCAGCCTCACTTCCACATCACACATAAGGTTATACCAGTGTGCACATAAGTACACGTACCCACATAAATAGGCTATACATAAATTTTTTATCTTCAAAACTATTGAATTCCTTTGTTATACACTGTTGCATTATTTTATGAGAAAACATATTTTTGATGTTAATTATTAGCTAAATGCATATATTTTAATTTTGGAATAAAGGAAATTAAATTTTAGTTGAACCATCTTTAATCATCAACCATATAAAGTACAGTAAATGTTGCTCTCAATAAAAATAGAAGAAAATAATTCTTTTGAATGCAGTTATTGTAGGACTTGAATAAATGTTATCAGAAAAAAGAGAGACAAGAATAAATAAAAGTTATATTTCAACAAATATGAAAAAGCAGGTAAATGCTTCATGTGAAGTTAATTTTCAAAATAGTGTTTCTCAGCATTTACATAAACTACAAGATTTCTTATTGATCTTTCAATTGTCTACTCACTGAATACTGATTGATAAATCACTGATATCTATACATATTTCTTTGCTAAACACCCAACTCAATGTTTTAAATTTACTTATTCTATAGGTTAAAGTTTGAAATTCAAATAGTATGACTGTTTACTTTTCTTTACTTTTTCTTTTAAAGATTTATTTTATTGTTTTTGACAGAGACAGACAGAAAGAAACAGAGGGAAGGGGGAGGGCCCAGAACAGTCTCCATAGTTGTATATCATTAGTTTTCAACATAGTTTCATTCCACAGGTGGGTGAAGAGCCTCACAGGTCAGAAACTGGGCTGGGGGCCTCCTGCATGAAAGGCACACCCCCATGAACCAGGGGCCTCCCAACTGAGAGCCATGCCTCAGGCAGGAGCCAAACTGGGGGCCTCCCACATGGGGAGCTTGCCCTGGCAAGAACCCAACTGGAGTCGGAAGCACACCCCAGTTCAGCATATGGGTCCACACTGGCTGGGGACCAGACCAGGACTTGATCCTCAGACCCTGGGGTTGAAATGTGAGTACTCAACCCACTGAGCCATCCCCACTTCCCTATTTTTCTTTAAATAATATTACTCATTCCTAATTTATGGTAAACAATCTAATTAAAAGCATAAATACCTAACAGGTATTTCCTACCTCTCATTTCCCTCCAGACGTTTCCAAAAGGCCTTCCTGTATAAGCTTGCATTATAGACTTAAGTGGTAGTTGTTTAATGTATACACTGACCAAACAACATACAAAAGATATCAAGATATATTATAAACTTTATCTAATGAATAGATAAAAACTGTTTCATTTGTAGAAAACTACAAAATCATTTGGATTCTTGAATCATTAAAATTATAATTATATAAGAAAAATGTTAAAACTAAATAATATTTACTGATATCTTACTATGTAACAGTTAATACTGTGAACTCGTTGTGTTACTTCATTTTTAAAAAAAGAATAATAGCAACATCATTTGTGGACTTTTGTGTATAATTCCAACATTCACAAAAGACATGACATGTATTCACTGTAATTTTACTGCATACAAATTTGACTCCTACAAGATGTGAGACTGATATGTCCTGTGGAACCAGACAATAGCTCAGCCTCCACATTTCAGTGGGATTTACTAAATGTCTAGTTGTCATGAAATACACAGTAATTGTCTTTATTATTGCTTTTGGTGAAAATGGCTTTAAAAAGAAAGACAAATGCTTTTATTGCATTTTATAAAATAAAGTTCATACTGGAGTGTTATTCAGCAATTTGGGAATTTGTGGGAATCTTAGAATCACCTCTACTATATCTCAAATTGTCACTGAGCAAAATCTAAGTAAATCCATTACGACATATAAGAGAATATTTTCTCTTAAATCTTACAGAATTAGAGCACTTTCCCATAAAATAAACTGCTATAAATTCAAAACTAAAATAAAGCCTTTCCTTTGAGGTTTAAGTTTAAGGGAACCAGTATAAGCTAGCTCTGGAGAACTGGTTGACTCCTTCCTGTAGCATGTATCAAAAAGCCATTTGCCTTTCACAGTTCCTGCTATATGATGTGGAAATAGTCTCATCAATCCCCTTCCTGGAGACTAAATTAACATGTACATAGTATTTACAATAAAACTAATGAGATCTCCTCCTTCTTGGCTACAGGCTGTTTTTCTACTAATTTAAAAGATAATTTAATATCACATTACGCTTTCCCTTTGACCTCCTTTCCTTAGATGCAGAGATTCCCTCCCAAATTTGCTTTTGAACTATGATTTAGTAACTATTGCATAGCTAAAATAACATTAACTTTTCTCTTTACTCACTCAGCTGTATGTTCCCAGTACAGATGCTCATTTAGAATCATGATTAATAGTTGTGATTCACATGGAAGTCAAATGGTCCTCTGCCTTTTTAAACCTAGCTGTATAACCGTACTTCCTCACTTTCAAATTTCAGCCCCAGAATATATTTGATGGACAAGTAAAGCAAGTGTGGCTGTAAGAGGGCTGTCTGAACTTGTCTAATCCATGCTTCTTTTCTCTTTACTATGTAAATGTGTATTAACAGCTACAGTATCCACAATTCTCCTGTCTCTGGGACAATCCATAGAAAACAGAGATGGCTAGAATAGAATGGAAAAGTTTAAAGAAAGGATGGCCTGTCTCCTCTACCTAGGAGATAATGGCAAGCATTGATGAAGTTCTATCTACAGGGGAATTCTGCATAGAATTCTTTGTTAAATCTATTCATAGGATTCTAAGACAGATGACTGGAGAAAATATACCAGGCTCTTAATAACTGTTTCCTAGTATAGAAAAACTAATAATTCCCTACTTTGTAGATGTGGCCAAAAGTTTTCATAATGTAAATATTCTTTTTTCACTTATTATCTACAGTAAGCATTTTGAGTATTTGGCCTTGAAGCATTGTTAGAAAAAATTTAAATGCCTATTTTAACTTGAAATTTTAAAGTTTTGTTTGTTTGTTTTGTTTTGCTTATAAAATATGTACATAGTCATTGTACATCATTTAGAAATTCAGGAAAATATACATAAAGATGTAGAAATCCATAATTCCATTTATCCAATGTATATATTTGGCCCCTACCAAAGTTGAACAAGCAGGATTCATGTAATATACTCAAAGCAATGTTACTTTATTTCCCTTTGTTCTTTAGAGAAGAACATTCTTCCTCAAACACCAGAGGAAGACTTCTAATTGCTGATAACAGAAAGTGAAATTTGAATCAATCATCTTAAGTTTACAATTAGAGTGCCTAGTTCTCATTATCATGATCAAAACTCTACACTAGATTTTAAATGACAACTTGCCCCTCTACCACATTGGGTCTGTTGTTGGAAAATAAAAACTGTTTTATTTTCTTACCCATGCCCTAATGATACGCACCTAGAAACTGAAACTAATAGTTCCTACAACAATAATATAGTTAGTGTAAAAATTAACGTGATAATACATAAAAAGTGTTTAGAAAATATCTAGCACATATTTCTAAAGATCTTACCATGGGAAACACACATGTATTTTTCTACTCCCAGTTATGGGACAAGGCCAATCCTAACACAGACATTATTTTTTAGTTCCTTCATTAGATGTTAAGCAAACCTGTGTCTTACCTTCAGAATTCTCAGGTGAGTCAGACCCCAGTCTACAGAGGACATACAGGGCCTGGAAGAAGTAATGCCTCTTTTTATGAGCTGGTAATCTACATCAAATCTTTCTTTACAAAGTCATAAATATGTATGATTTTGCTATTCTACTTAAAAAAGGGTATTACTTCTGCCAGACCCTGTATATTAAGCCCTCCATATGATCCCACTGAAGCTTCAGTCAACAGGATTGCAATGGAAATTTCTCCCAAATTCTTATTTATAAAACCTTCTCACCCTAAACTCCAAACATTTTATACCATGTATGTAAGGGGTTTGATAATAGTCTAACAGGTTCTCAACTATTTGCTTTGAAATGTAGATATTTGATTGCTCATTTTGAAATGAAATATCTTCTCTTTTTTATATAGGTTACAAACCCTAATTTAATACCTTCATTGTCTGACTTTCTTCCCGTCTCTCTACCTACCAATCTCCTCTAACTACACCATATACACATATATGCGTACACATTAGAGACTCAAAATCTGAGATGAGACTTCTGGATATAAATTCTTTTTTTTTTTTTTTTTTAAGGGTTAAGCAGCAGACATTTTATTGAAAGGAAAGACAAAGCTCTCTAATGAGAGGGGACACCTGAAAGTGAAAAGTCCCCTGGGTGTAAATTCTTGGTATAAATTCTGATAGTTTTATGTAAGTAGCTGTTTGTTTTTGAGCTACTCACTTATCCTCATTCTGCCTTAGTTACCTAATCCATAAAAGAGAAGATAATAGAAGTCTATACCTCAACAACACAGTTATTATGAAGATTGATATAACATATAAAAAGTGCTTAGAAAAACATCGAGCCTATATTACTAACAATGTTACCTTTACAAGTAACAATGTAATTATTATTATCATAAAATGCCCTCTTTATAACTTATTTGACTTATGAGAACTCCCACATGTCATTTTTTTTAATTGTTTTTGACAGAGAGAGAGAGAGAGAGAGAGATACAGAGACAGAGAGAGAACTGTACTGGGAGCACTCCCCAGCTCAGCACATGGGTCCACATGGGCCGGGGCTGGGATTCGATCCTGAGTCCCCGGCGCTGCAAAGTGAGCGCTTAACCCACTGAGTCATCCCAGCTTCCCCAAATACTATTTTTTTAATTGTAATTGTTGGATGGTATACAGCTGTTTAAATGTAACATAATTTTCAATTCTTAATTGTTCATCATTGTGTTTATTAACTCTGTTTTATTCCTCTTCATAAAATATTGATTGAACTGGAATTACTGGGTCAAAATGTGATTATTTTAAGATATTTAATACTTGTTGACAAATTATTCCAAAGAAAATTGATATCATTGCATATTATATTTTCAAGACTATTTTAAAATTCTGGCCAGTCATCAACTATTTAAGTATAAGGGCATCCATGGAAGACAATGAAAAACAGGCACAGGATAGTCTCTTGTCTCCATATAGAGTATGTCAACAGATTTATGGGAATTTTTTGGACTTGGATATTAGCAAACTCATTTAGGGTTTGATGAGAAGAAATTCAACATATCTTCAGAACCAGAGAGTTTCTGTGACATAAATACACTGACCATTTTACTTAATAAAAGAAGAAAATGAAGTAAGAATGAGCAGTAGTGGCAGTCTGTCTCGGAGGCTCATTATGTGATACTTATATCAAATTGCTTTAATTATGTAAATGCGTCTAGTGGATGAATGTTAATAAACTTCTATTTAAATAAAATAAATCAAAATTCTGCTTCTTTTTAGCATATTGTAGTTTAATTAAATTCCTGAGCACATTCAGTAACTGTGAATTATACAGTTTACAAAATTAATCACTAAGGAGAATAAATCAACTATATACTAGTGTAACATAAAACACATAGTAATTAGTCAGTTTTGATAATAGAATATAAGTTTCAAACATCTCATTAGAAGAGAATACTGTGATTCTCATTTTTAGAATTCCAGACAGGTATTACTGTATTTTTCCATGTATAAGATACTTTTGTTTATAAGTGTTAGACCAAAAATCAGGGGTCATCTTATATATGGGAGTAACCTGTGTACTGATTTCTTAATGTTGTGTTAGAAAAGTAGGGGTCATCTTACATATAGAGGTGTCATATACATGGAAAATATGATATTATGTAAAGTATGCCAGTTTTATTAGGGTCCCACAAACTAACCAGCATCTGGCTTAAGTTATCTCCTGTCTTAGGTAATGATATCAATTTCTTTATCTTAAAGATCTTAATTTAAAATGTTCTGTCTTGAAAACGCCATCTTTCTGTGATACTCTCTGCTTATTTATGCCTCTCTTTCTCTCTTATACACACACACACTTTACATTTACCAAAGCATATAAATGCAACAAAGCAAAACAAAATATTTGCTCCCCCCCCAAAAAAAAAACCAAACCCATTAGACCAACCTTATAAAGTAGTGGCAATTTTCCTAATTTCAGGAGGGCAATCTGGTTTGTTATATTTTTCATTTTTTTAATCCTTTTTAAATCATTTGCATTTCCATAGCTTACATCAATGACTTCAGCCTGAAAGAAAAGACAAAGAAAAATGAAGCCTTGCAGGAGAAATGATAGCAAATTATTCATTTGGTATGACAAAAGCATTTGTAGTAATTTGAAATGTTCAGAGGAGAACTAATTCTGTCTCTTACCCTGTTACAAATACCACAAACATGACCTTTGCGTTTCTATTAGGTATAATAATTATTGTGGTTACCTGAGAAAAATATTTGAGAGTCATTTTTGCTTTGTCCTTTGTCTTCTAAACTAGTTACAAAACCAGTTCTTGCCTTTAGCAGACAGCTAAATTCATTGTATTTTATATTTATATTTCTGGATTTGAATCATTTTATGAAACACTCCAAGACTAATTTCCTGAAGGTAAAACCACAAGCATACCATTATCAGGCTGGAAAACAATTCAAAGACTCACTATTGTTATACAACTTAAGCACAAATTCTATCATACACAGTGTTTCAGGTTGTGCATGTATCTAGTTGTAAATAATAAGCCCTTGGGTTGTATAGGATACAACCTATACAATCCCATGTGCCAGTCTGACATTCAAGGACTTTAGAATGTGGTCCCCAACTACCACTATTTCTGTCGTATTTCCCACTACCTACCTACAGTTATATTCTACATCAATATTTCTCATTTTAAAAGTCCCCCTTGAAGCCGGGATGGCTCAGTGGGTTAAGTGCTCACTTTGCAGCACCAGGGACGCATGATCGAATCCCATCCCCGGCCTGTGCGGACCCATGTGCTGAACTTGGGAGTGCTCCCAGTTCAGCTCTCTCTCTCTCTCTCTCTCTCTCTCTCTCTCTCTCTCTCTGTCAAAAACAATAAAAATAAAAAAAGTGTTACTTCTAAAAAAAAAAGTCCCCCTTTATTAATGTAAAAATATCATGCCTTTCTGGAGATTCTAAGGGAAATCACTTGATATAGTTGTCTCTTCCTTTCTCCTTAAAAAGTACTACAATGAAGGTTTATATCAAACACAGATTTCTGTGAGCCAAGATGATATATTTCATCTTTCTATAAGTTCTATTATTAAAATAGTCATTATTCCTTTCAATGTGAAACTTACATTATACAACAAAATACACTGTTTCAATCTTTAGTATACGAGTATATACAAGGGGAAATTGGGATGGCTCAGTAGGTTGAGTGCTTGCTTAGCAGTCCTGGAGTCCAAGGGTCGAATCCTGGCCCCAGCCCATGTGGACCCATGTGCTGAAGTGAGGTGTGCCCCCAGTTCAGTTCTTGCTGGGGCATGGGAAGCCCCCAGCCCAGTACCTGCCCTGCACAGCCTTGCACCACATGTGGAATAAAACTATATTGAAAAATAATAACGTACAACTATGGAGACTACCCTGGGCCCTCCCCCTTCTGTCTGTCTGTCAAAAAAAAAAAAAAAAAAAAAAGTTAGCGGTGGCAAATTGTGAAAATATGAAGCTGGAGGAGCCAAACCTCTAACTTCCCACCCTTTCCAATTAGAGCTAATGCACTTCAACCAGCTTTATACAAAAGGCTTTCAGAAGACCCATTTGATAAAAGAAATTTGTTTTTAGAAGAACATATGAATACTACCAAGAGATTAGTAAGTCTGTTAGAAGAAACATTTCTGGCATAAAGTAGTTCCTTAGCTATTACATTCATCTGCACATAAAAAAAAACAAAAAACTTCACTAATAATTAAAATCTATTTCAAATGTTATCTATTTGTTGAACTGTACTTTTTTGCCCAAGCATATGTGACTTTCTCTGCTTTGAATCCCCGAGTGATCTGTTTCTGCCTCTATTAAGGTCCTCACTGGACTCATCTCCAAATACACAGGGTCTGGTAGAAGTCATGCTGTAACATTGTAAAGCTTGCTTTGTCTCTCACAAGGTAGAGAGCAATGTAAATATTTCACCTCAAACGTCATATAATGTTCTTGAGTGTGATATTGTTATGCTACAGAATTACATGCTCACGATATTGTAATAGAAGATTTGGTATAGATTACCAGCTTATAAAAAGGGGCATTACTTCTGCCAGATATTTACATGGCTAGATACTTTCCAGACAGACTATTTATCCAGTCATGTAGCATAAAAAACAGAGGCATTTATTGAAAAAGATACAAGAAATATTGTATATAAAACAATGACACCTCAGCTCCCTTCAAAGTAGGCACTTCGAGACTTCACACAGTTCTCCTAGCATCTCTTCCACTGTTCAAAACACTCTGCAAAATCTGTTGTTGGAATTACCATCAGCTGGCTCATTGGATTTTTTAAATGGGATGGCTACCCAGTACACATACATATTCACTCAAGGGAGTCTAGAGTACCCACTGACTGGTACAGTGAAGTCGTCATTGTTCATGCATGTGCATTCCAATCCACTCTCCTTGTTATGCAAATTGTTCTCATTATATTGACAATGACTGAATTTTTTCCAGACAGACACACATATCAATACACACACACACAGATATACACACAATCAACAGTATATACTATATATATATACCTGTATATATAATTATATATATAATTATATATATAACCAGTTTCAGTTTCTAGCACAAGGAAATTCCCTCAGTGAAGGGTCCATCGTGCACTCATCCTCACCCAGGTGTCCAGCATATACTATTGGCTTATCTGTCTTAATTAAAATGATTACATTTCAGAAAGTATCTCTGAAAAGTTAAGTTGTAGTTTCAAATGGATTTGACAAGAAAACCTAATTGTTCAAAACACTTCTGTCACAATGGTATTGGATGATAATTTTGTTCCAATTAAAATGTGATTAAATCAGTGCTTTATCAATATAATTTTTGAGTTTGCTAATACCATTACCATACACATACGTGTTGATCTATGATTTTTAAAGACCTGATTAAATAAATGATTGCATAATTCTAACAATCCCATTGAAAAAAAGAGAATTCATATTTTCCATTTCAAATTTCTAAGCAATCAATAAATGAAGCATTTATAGCATCTTAAAACATGACTATTTACTCAATTGGTTATATTATTGAACATAATTTTTTCATATATAGGAGAGTTTTTTGGGAGGAAATCATACTTGTTTAAGAGGGTCTAGGCTAGGCTATGGCTTTTTGTTTGTGTACAGACCAGAAAGTTATGGCAGCTATAAAGATCACAATTCAGTAGAAGACATTTATTTATATTATTGGAAAATAGCAATAACTTGCATCAATAATGGCAATTTCAATTATAAATACTCTTCAATACATCCTCTATAAATAGCACATCATTAAAAAAAGGCATTTTAACATTTTTATTTCTCAGAAATATTCTTCAAAACAGGTATCATTATATCAACTTTTTTTTTTAATGCACTTTGAGGCCATGCTTTAAAAATCGGTAATTTACAGAAGTCTGAATGTTCTGATGGTTTGACAAGTCATAATAAAAATGTATGTATTGCCTTCAAAAGATGCCTCTGAACCAAGGCATTTCTGAATTCTTCCTATTTACCTTCAAGAAAGCCTAAAATCAGAGCTGCAAGAAAGCACGCTGTATTTTTCTTAGACACAAATCAATATACAATGATATGATAAAATGCCAAGCCGTTTCTTTCCACACATTCTTGTTTCAATGAAACTCCCTTTTTTTAAAAAAAGTTTTATTTATTTATTTTTTGACAGAGAGAGAGAGAGAGAGAGAGAGAGAGAGAGAGAGAGAGAGAACTGAACTGGGTTAGCTCCCCAGCTTAGCACATGGTTCCGCTCGGGCCAGGGCCGGGACTCGACCCTTGGTCCCCGGCGCTACAAAGTGAGCGCCTAACCCACTGAGCCATTCTGGCTTCCCCTGAACCTCCTTTTAATGCATGCCCTTTCACACTAAAAAATTGTCCACCAAGCTAGTTGAGGAACTTTGTTTAGTTTACATCCATATACCAAAGACTAAATCACCTGAGTAGTCCTTTTGAGAAATGTCAAATGAGCAGAAATTTAGAGACCTGTTGAACTGTTCACTTCACGTACACCTGTTTTTCCATTGAGGATCTGCCTGACACATAGGAGAGAATCACTGAGAGGTACAGAGTAAAATGAAACTAGTTCTATTTGTTTTAAACTTCTTTTACCAGAGTGAAGCATAAAATAAGACCCCACATTAATTTTTATTTAAAGTCTGTATGTTAATTTTGAACTAGGAAAACAAAGAACTTAAAACAACAGCAACTCTTCAGACAGAAAACCAAATATTTTATATATTTTGTTAAAAAGAACATTTTGGAATTACAACAGAGAGTGGTGGGCCATGTACAAATAGGTGAAAGACTGATACACTTTGGAAACAAACATTAAACATTAAAATATAGTTGTTTCCTACCTATGATAACCTATGTTGTTAGAAGAACTAATAAACAAGATAATTAGCAATGACTAAAAATCAAAATATTAAAGTGACATTTTATTATATCAGTGTCTCTATAATTTTATACAAAAAAAAAAAAAAGAAAAATGGAGAAATGTCCTGAGCAGAAGCAAAAGAAGACAGGAATGAACAGAATTGTTGTGTCCTGTAGTTAGCTAAATAAAATATTTAGAACCATAGAACAATCATATAAAATAACCAGGTCAGAGAAGTGTGTCTAGGATCCCCACCCTGGAAGTGGCCTGGGCTCCACACTGAGGAACAATCCAGTACCATGTTTCTCTCCGACCCTGAGGTAGCAAAATTATTCTTGCTTATGAAGTAATATAGGCTTTGCAGTTTTTCAGACTTGACATTTTCAACCAAATCAATCGCTCTGGATCCTCCTACTTCCTCTCTAAGAGAGATTCTGAATGCACAGAGTGTTTCAAAAGCCTGCTTTGACTAAAACAGTAATTTTCTACTCAGAATTAGAAATGGTGAACCCAAGAATTTCTCAGACTGACAAAATACACTGTCAGAAGTAGCATTCATCTCAATATAAGTTTTACTTTAGACATTCACTATCTTATATAACCTATCTTCTGAGTATTCTTCAAATCAAATTGTTTAGGCTTATTAAAAACATATAAATTCTAAATAATCTCCCATATTTACCTTCCTCCTTTCTAAAAAGCATGAGCATATTAGTATTTACAAAGAGCTCAAAATTCAGAGATCGTTAGAATCCAATTAGTACTTATTTTTTGAGTTCATTCAAGGGCTTATCATCATGGCCATTATCATGAAAACCACAATGTATTGAAGCATGAAAACCAAGGCCACATTCTTCTACTCCTGTGGTCGATATCCCTTATCAGTCATATTTTTCCAAACTCACTGAAACAGTATTCTAGCTATCAAGACCATTAGAGATCGACATAAGCAGGGACCTATATAAAAACTGAATATTTAAAAATTATGAATTTAAATCACTAATATTCAAATTAATATTTAGTTATTTACAATATTTAGTAACTTAGGCACCACAAGTATTCATCAGTTAACATGGACTCCCAACCAATCAAAAGGGAAATCAACCTGTGTGCAAAACCAGTGCTTAGTCAGCTGCTATCAAAAAGACTGTTTATACAAAAAGAAGAATGCTTATAGACTGAAAAATAAAGATTGACTTCTATTTGGTCTAAAAATAATAGAAACAAAAGAAGTATAAAGAAATTGGATTTAGATTATTCTTTCTCAAAATGAGAATGAAATGAATTAGTACAAAAGTGGTTAATCCTACTCTTATATTTCCATGAATATCAGCAATAACTGATTATGAGAGTTTCTATAACTTTATTACTTTTCCATGTTTAACCTGTTTACTCTGTTGCCCTATAGTAATGAAGAATAAGACTCCTTAAAAAATATCAGTAGGGGAAGCCGGAATGGCTCAGTGGGTTAGGGCTCACTTTGCAACCCTGGGGACTAAGGATCAACTTCTAGCTATGGCCTGTGCAGATCCATATGCTGAATTGGGGTTGTACTTCCCATGCGGGAGGCTCCCAGCCCAGTTCCCACCCTGCGTGGCCCCAGCCCACCTGTGTACAACAAAACCATGTTGAAAACTGATGATGTACAACTATGGAGACTGCTCTGGGCCCTCCCCTTTCTCTCTGTCTC
>PVKE010029459.1:0-20236 GCA_004027555.1 Craseonycteris thonglongyai | reverse complement strand
GGAATAGTATGTACTATCAATATTAATTATGCACAGAGTTCATATTTTCAAATTTTCCACTTCAGTCAAATTTACTTATAACCCCCAAATCAATAGTCATGGTGTTTCACAGACATTTGTGGGGATACATAGAAACAATGATTTGGGTCACACTATATGCATATTCCCATCTCAAGCCAATCAAAGCAAAGTTCTGCCTTCTTGTTTGGGCTCCCATAATATAAATGTCATTTTTACCGTACATTTAGTGCCACACTTTGCATTTTTGTGCTTTTAGTTGATGATTTCACTATCTAAAATGACCTCCAGATAGTGCTAAAGTGTGGTGCTGTGCACATGAAAGAAGGTTATGGTGCACCTTATGAAGAAACACTTGTGTTAAATAGGCTTCACTCAGGCATGAGTTACACTGTTGTTGGCCATGAATTCAATGTTAACGAATCAACAATATACACCAAATAAGGTATCTTTAAACAAAAACTACACACATTTTAAAAGTTTGTGTATTAATGGTTGATAAAAATTTTATGGCTAGAGGTTGATAGAAACTTACCCTATATTTCCCCAAGTTATAACTTTCCATATTTGCCAACTCAGTGTTCACCATGACTTCATAGTCCGTACAACCACCATGAGGGCGGGCACCAGAGCTGTCTGTAATGCTGGGCATCATCACTCAGCAAACCAGAAAGAAAATGCATACAGAAAATTATTTTGAGTCTAATTCTACATGTAGCAAGACTGTTGATCAACTGTGCTCCCCAAATAAAGGTCTTATAGTTCATTCAATTAACTGGAGGTATATAGCAACAAAATAAAGGAGAGATTTGAGATTCAGAAAAATATAGACTTGAGAAACAAGAAATTTAATAAAATAGTAGTATCTGTAAAATAGGCCAGGCTTCTTTTTTTCAGTGTCTTTTTGACAGCATCTTTCACTGAGAAGTATTCATTTTAATGAAGTTCAGTTTATCCATTATTTCTTCATGGATATACCTTTGGTGTTATATCTAAAAAGTCATCATCCTTCTCAAGGTCATCTAGGTTTTCTTCTATGTTAGCTTCTAGGAGTTTTATAGTTCTATGTTTTGCATTTAGATCAATGATCCATTTTGAGTTAATTTTCATGAGCAAAGGTGTCAAACTGGTGTCCCCTGAGGTAACTTTTTGTGGCCCATGATGCTCTGAGATAAAATGAAAATAGAAAAAATTGTTATGAAGAAAATAGCGCTTAGGGGAGATTGAGGCAATACTGTACACACAGTTCCCTCGTTAACCCTTTAACTACTGAAGACGAGTATATACGTGGCCCAGTGCCTTTCCTGGGGGCCTGTGGTCGTGTATAAAAGCGCTGACTCAGTTCTGGTGACATTTGTAAATGTGATGTGGCCCGCGTGAATCTTACCTGTTGCACCAAATGGCCTGTATTTTAATTGAGTTTGATACCTCTGTTCATGAGGGTTATACAAACTGTATTTAGAAAAAGCCGGGATGGCTCAGCAGGTAAATCCTAGCTGTGGCCTATGGGAACCCATATGCTAAGGTGACCAGATTTTAACATTGGTATAGCGGGACACCATTGACCAGGGGGCAGGGGGTTCTTGATTAAAAATTTGGTCTATCTCCCGCCGTTCCCTAGCTTGTCGTGCATTCTTTCCCAAAATCGGGACTTTTTTAAAACGCCACGGGACACAGGACAATTTATTAAAAATCGGGACTGTCCCGCTAAAAGCGGGACTTCTGGTCACCTTACCATATGCTGAACTGGGGTTTGCCTCCCACGTGGGAGGTAGGCCCCCAGTTCAGTTCTTCCTCTCTGGTTCAGCCCCTACCTCCCATGCTGGAGGCCCCAAGCTCGGTTCCCGCCCTGTGCAGCACTCACCCACCTGTGTGGAACAAAACCATGTCAAAAACCTAATAATGTACAGCAATGGAGACTGCTCTGGGCCCACCCCCTTCTCTCTGTCTCTCTCTGTCTCTTTAAAAAATAATAAAATAAATCTTTAAAAAAACTATTTATATTTATATGACAGTTTTCTGTTACTGCATTTTAAGACTATAGCAGAAGTCTCTTTAGTACGTACATGGTTTTGTATTGTGACAATCTATTCATATTAATATGCCAAAGTATAAAGAGCTTATATTAAAAGTAAACCTTATAAAAATAATATCCAAAACATCTTCAATTCTAGTCCCCATCAAAGAAGAAAAATAAATTCTCCCTGCTGTTTTCTAGTGGTTTCACACACACACACACACACACACACACACTCTACATACATACATAGAGCCATGCACTGCTGACTCCTGTTGAGTAGCAGCTCTTTAATTTCTTACTTTCAACCAGTTCCCTTGCTGGGCACTCACATTCTGGGCCACTATACACTCACCATAATTGTTTCAGGGCCAAGTAACAGGCAAAGAGGGATAGCTCCTATACCCTAAAGTTTACTAGTTTATTCAAGTTTGCTAATCCTAAGCCTACTGGCCCTTCCCATAAAAAACACATAAAGGAACTTGTCCACAGTTCCCTCTCTCTGCCTTGTGACTGACGTCAATGCTTCCCCTTAGTGACCCTGTGTAGCACACTGTGTTCTTCCTCAAGAAATGTGAATAAAGCACAACTGTATATTTTGTTCTGGTTTCCTCCTCTTGATCTGCATCTAGCCTCATCATCATAACTCACCCAAGGTGATACAGTTAAAACAATTGGCACAGTGAGCAGGGCACTTTTTTGGCTCCAAATGATAGAAAAGCCATTAGACTGCCCCAGCTTACTAACTGGATTTCCCGAAAGGCAGAGGCAGCCAGGGAAGACACCCTTGTCTGCTGCTGAGCTCGCCATCTGACCACTGCCAATGTGTACTATTTGCTTCAGGTTTTACCACCACTTTCCATCCTAAATTGTGGAACTCACAATCTGAATGCATCCCAAGTTTCCACCACCTAAGCACATACCCATAAACTCACCTCTTCACTGGTACCTAAGTACCTGGAAAGTGAAAGTTTCATATTCACTACTTTATTCTTCAGTCTTCTCTAAAAGTTGCAGTGTGGATACCTCCCTTAAGGCCGTAGGTTGGATCTTGTCAGACGCCAACTGGGTAGTGCTAGCAAGTAGCCCAGCATATCTTTGTGAAATTTGATATGACACCTTAAAGAAATATAGTGTAATTGGGGCCAGTGATTTTTATGGTGTTACTTACCTCGTTCCTGCCTCTCTCCATTTCTAGACCCAGTGGACTGTCAGAGCCTAGAGCTATGAAGACCAGTGGCTGAAAATCTCTTATAACACGGGAAAAGAGAAGTGAACATTTTATCCACTGGGATGCCCTTAAACGAGGGGCTGTCACCTATGAACGAGGCCAGGGCAGCCACCAAGATTATATACTGAAAGGGTAAAATGATCAGGAATAGACAGGAGGCTGAAATGAAAGCTGGAGATTTAACCACCTAGAGATGCAAGACAATGAAAATGGAAGAGATACTTTGAACAATGGGGTTAACTCTGCAGCTCCTTGGGGCTGCTGTAACTCTCTAACCATGAAAACCTCAATCCCTGGGACCCAGACTAAGAAGCCTACACAGACACACAGACACACACAGACACACACAGACACAGACACACTCACTTTTTGAGATTTTTTTTCCCTAATTTTTGTCTTTTCACAATGAAAATGGGAAACTTCTGTTTTCCCAATCTGCAATTTTTATTCTGAACTCAATGTTTATTTTTTCTGCCTTCTTGAATCCATTTTTTAATAAAATATTTACTTACAAGTGTGTGGTTTTCTGTATAGGTTTTTGTTCCATTCAATATTTTGCTATTTCCTATACCCCCATTTCTCACCTACTATTACATCAAAATGTGTTAAAAAAAATTTTTTTTTAATTTATTCATTAGCTAATAGAAGTTACTGAAATACTGTAGCAATATTTGCCTCTGTGGTAAATACATAATTGAAGGCTTATCTGTTGGGTTGAAGCCTCTTTCCTTCTCTTCTTGGGTGCTTCCTGGGTGTAATCTGAAACCAGTCTCCGGATGTGGAGGGCAGGGAGAGACTGAAGAAAATGGCAGGATACCAGGTTGCTAAACCACTGGGTCAATAAGCGTGGGAATTTACAAGCCTTGTCTTAAGCAGTTGCAAGTTGAGTAGCTTTATGCACCCAAGAGTGAAACCTTAAATGTTTATCTAGTGGTCTTAACTGGGTTCTGTCACAAGGGCAGGGGACCTTAACTGGGTTTAGTCAGGTTACCTAGTCCACATAATCTCATCTCCACATCCTGTCTCCAGGCTGTGTGCTTGTTCAGCTTCTAGCACAAGGACAGTGAATGGAGCACACATTTCAAGCACAGGGGAGGGTGTAATTGCCAAGATCTATCTCTCAGGTCATACTGGGGTCATGTCTTCACGATACCTTTCCCAAGCATTTCCAAAATACTGTTAGCCTTTTATGTGCTAGAATTATTCATGATTCCATTTGTTTATTTTATATATAGCTAGTACAGTTTTTTTTTAAAGATTTATTTTATTGTTTTGTTAGAAGGTGTGTGTGAGAGAGAGACAGAGAGACAGACAGACAGAGAGAAGGGGGAAGGACCCAGAGCGGTCTCCATAGTTGTACATTATTAGCTGTGACACAGTTTCATTCCATACAGGTGGATGTTGGGCCACACAGGGCAAAACCAAAACGTGGGCCTCCCCCACGGGAAGGGAGAACCTTCATCAGCATCCTGGTGGTTACCAGTTGTGCCACAGATCAGCATGTGGGTTTGCACAGGATGGGGCCAGGATTTGATCCCCGGACCTTGTGGTTGTAAGGCAAGTGCTCAACCTGTTGAACTATCCTGGTATCCCTAGTTTTTATTTTTAGGAAAAATAAAATCATGTACTTTCTCTCGGAATTTTAGTATACTCAACACACCATTTACAATAAAGAAATAGTTTATTTTTCTTATGAAAACATTTTAAATTTATTCTTAAGCCATATATGGTTAAAAGAGTTTCAAATTGATTTCTTCAAAATGTGATAGAGATGAGAAAATGCATTTCACACATCCCTGAAACTTTTATGACAGCAAATTTGGTTAAAATAAATTAGATTTCTCACTATTTGCAAAAGCAGCTTACAGATGTTCAGCTAATAAACTCCTCTGATATACACAGGCTTTATGCATTTGGGTAGAGAAAAGTGTGGTATGATGCTAGGCTTTGTAGAAGTACTGTCATTAGAAATGAAGAAGCACTATTTTTCTCTGGTCCGCAGAAAGACACTAGCCACACACATAAAAGACTGAGTATTGACCCCCCCCCCCCAATTTTTGCTGTTTGTGATATTCTGTTTTCTATTGCTTTTGAATAGTATGAAGGACCTAGCAGAGCCAAACTTAAGGCTCTGAAAGAAAAACCTCAGTGTTTGGGTTGTGAGGCTTTTAAGTACCATGATGGACAGAGTACAAGCCCTTCACGTGGAATGATCAAGGTCTAGGGTCTACATCTTGAGATCCCAGCAACATGATGTGAAAAAGCCTGGGCTCCATCATCACTTAAGTACTCATTGGCTGGTACAGTCCAGAGGCTGGGGTCAAGCCGGGGGTTGTAGTTGTACCATACGGTAGAATCTCAATATGCAGCCCAGGTCTGCTACCACTGTAGCACCAGTCCAATTAAACGGCCACTTCATGTTTTTATTATAAGATGGTTTAAGTACCTTAAACTCATAGCTTTAGGTGGTTTAAATGGAGTCTTTTCAGAGGCCAGTTTATGAGGAATCTGTCTTAGATAGGTTAGTCCTACTTTGCAGTAGCGATAAAAAAACTCTTATCATTTGAGTTTTGAAGTTTTTGAGAAAGACATAATTCAGGCAGCTGAAGATAAAAATACCAGCATTACTGCTGATAAAGACATGAGTGGAAATATGGGTAAATGTGGATTAAATTAATTTGTGAGTTTATATGTTGGCAGTAACGTAAAGATGTAAATGCATATACACATCAATCAGTAGGAGGAGAAGGTATAGAAAATGGAGAAATAATAATCAGTTATTTTTATTTATATCTTTTTTCTGTTGTTTCTGTATTTTGGTATATGGGTTGCTATATGTTTTTAGGAAAATATAAGAATAAAAGTAAAGGTTAATTAATTGCAAGTCCTGTGTGATTGTTTGCTCTATTGTATGGTAAGGTTTAAATTTATTTTAAGGAGAACATTTTATGGACTTACGTACAATTCACTCTATTAAAGAGAAACAAGGGTTGAGTGGATCCAATCTTTGAGAGGGTCTCTGCACTTACTGTGTCCTCTTTGGCACCAGGATAGTATATACAATTGTTGGAGAAGTTCTCCAAATCTAGCTAATTTTTAGTATTTTCTTTTTTTAAAAGATATATTTTATTTTATTATTATTCTAATTATTATTTTTGGATAGAGACAGAGAGAAGAAGAGAGAAGGGGGAGGGCCCAGAGCAGTGTCCATAGTTGTATGTCATCAGTTTTGGATATGGTTTTCTTCTACACAGGTAAGTGGGGGCTGCACAGGGCAGGAACTGGGCTGGGGGCCTCCTGCATGAGAGACATGTCCCTTTGAGCCAGACGCTGAACCAGGGGACGAGAACTGAACTGGGGCCTCTTGCATGGGAAGCACACCCCTGTTCAACATGTAGGTTCACAGGGACTGGGACTGGGATTTGATTCTCAGTCCCCAGGTTTACAAAGTGAGTGCTTAACCCCCTGAGCCATCCCGCTTCCCCAGAATTTGATTTTATAAAGATTTATTTTTATTTTTATTTTTTGACAGAGAGAGAGAGAGAGAGAGAGAGAGAGAGAGAGAGAGAGAGAGAGAGAGAGATACAGAGACAGAGAGAAGGGGGAGGGCCCAGAGCAGTCTCCATAGTTGACAACATTAGTTTTTCATATACCGGTAGTTTCACTCCACAGGTGGGCACGGGGCTGCGCAAGGCTGGAACCAGGCCAGGAGCCTCTTGCATAAGCCCCAGCAAGAACTGAACTGGGGGCACACCCCAGTTCAGCATGTGGGTCCGCCTGGGCCAGGGCCGAGATTCTGTCATTGGTCCCAGGGGCTTCAAAGCAAGCACTTAACCCACTGACCCACCTCAGCTTTCCCAGAATTTGATTTTAAAGTTCATGCTTTATCAAAAATTAAAGGACCTGGTGAGCCTGATTATTAACTGATAATTACCTATGTGTTTTTTTTATACAAAATGTCAACATATTGTCTATGTTGATTGCATGGTATATATTCATACATATATACAAAGTTCACACCAAATACAATAAAGGAATAAGGAAAAAAATGGTTAGTTCTATCATGTGGTCTAAAATGTGGAAATGCTTTTAGTAGTGTGACTTGAACTGAGTTGAGATAGAAAAGAAGGCAACAGCATGAGCATCTATTATAATAGGATGAAATTAACCTTGAATTATGAAAAAAGCACATAGCCTTCAGCATTTTGGATTTTCATAACAATAAATTGGTATCATGGCAGGAGTGAAATTTATATGAAAGGTTAATTTCTAGAAACTTTTTGAATACCATAGTTTAATGTTTATTTTTAAGATTTGTTTATTTTTATTGCTTTTTTTCTGACAGCAAGAAAGAGAGACAGACAGAGAGAAGGGGGAGGGCCCAGAGCCGTCTCCATAGTTGCACATCATTAGTTTTCTACATAGTTTCATTCTACAGGTGGGTGTGGGGCTGAACAGGGGCCTCCCACATGGTGTGACCCAGGGACTTCTGACACGGGAAGCACGCTCAGGGAAGGAGCTGAACCCAGGACCTCCCACATAGGAGACTCACCCGGTGAGAACTGAACTGGGGACACACTTCAATTCAGCACATAGATCTGCACGGGCTGGGGTCAGGATTTGATCCTCAGACTGGGGGCTACAAATGAGTGCTCAACCCACTGAGCCATTCCAGCCTCCCCAGTTTAATGTTTATTATTCTGCTTATGTAAAATAAATCCAGAATTATCTGCAAATATACTATAATCACTTTGTAGAATATTTTATTTTATTCTCTTGTACAGATATTACATTGGCATTTTTAAATCGCCAAAATGTCTGAATGGTACACTCTTAAATTCCTTCTTTATTCATTTACTCATTCAGCAAAATTCAGTGTAGATTTTTCCTGAAAAGGCAGATTTCCATTTTTGTAAGTTTCATGGTGTTCTTTATCCATATTAATAATGTATTGTTATGTCTCATGAGGGGTAAATGCTTCAAAGTTAAATTTACTAAGAAGCTATCTTTTATTTTTTAATGTCAAATTTTGAGTATGTTGTCATAATAAAGTATATTATAAAATACTACAATCCATTGATGCTGGGTCTCAGAAAGAACCTTATCGAATACATATATTCTATATGTGATCTCAATTATTTTCTAGAATAATTTCTGTACTTCTCTTATTTTAAAATCTACATGGTGTGACATAGTCATTTTAGATTGTGTTACAGGATCAATTGTGTCCTCCAAAAATTCATGTTGTAACATTAAAACCCTAACTTTAGTACCCCAGAATATGACTTTAAAGACATAATTAAGGTTTAAAAAAAGGGTCATACAAAGGTCATACAAACTTGTTTATTCATAAGAAGAAGACTTTGGATACTCAAAAAAGGATACCAGGGATGCAATCCCACAGACAAAAGGCTAGGTGAGGTCACAGCAAGGAGGAGGAGGACATCTGTAAGCAAAGGAGAGAACTCAGCAGACACCAACCCTGCTGATACTTTGATCTTGGACTACTAGGCTCCAGAGCTCTGACAGTATAAATTTGTGCTATTTAAACTTCCCAGTCTGTGGTGTTTTGTTAATGGCAGCTTTGCAAACTAACATAGTTGCTATAAAAATTTTTAACCGAAATAAACAAATAGAAAAACAGTGTCCTCTTGTCATGTAATTAATTAAGATTAACAAGGAGTAGGACACATATCTTCAAGGATCATAAACTTGTTCCACATTACAAGTTCCCTATTTAAAGGCTCTCTGAAAGGAATAGATTGATAAGAGCAAGGGAAGCTAAAACTAGCAACACACAGCATCCATCAAAAAACCCTAGAAACCATCAAAAACAGAAATTTCATTTATCCTGGAACCTTTGACTGCATTTAAAGGCAAAATATAGATTAAGAAAAAACACATATTAAGAAACCATTACTTTTGGGGGAAAATGCCTGAAATGGGATATACAACAAAAGCTCATTTGGGAAATATGAGACACTGCTAAAATATTCAACTTATTTTTCTATTGTTCAGTGAAGTGTTTCTAACTTTCCCACTGAGCACATCATGTTCAATCCCTAATGCAAACAGGTTCAGTTCCAATTCATTTCATCCCCATGTTTTACTTATTTGTATCCCACTGAGCCATTTTTGGTGCCAGATAGTCTCTTTTGTTGTATTTTATTTTTTTATCTATTTAATTCCCCACTGTGGAGTTTGCTAGATATCTGGTCTAGTAATAGTTATGTTTTAGTAAGTGTAATGTATTTGGAATTCTAATGGTCAGTAACCATGAAGCTGGAAAGAAAAAAAGTCTTTAGAATTTATATAAGGGAATTATAACAAAATTGATTAATTTTGACTTTTCAATACAATTTATTATACCAATTAAAAAATTCCTTAAAATCTCTGAATATTGATTACTTCTCATAAGAGAAAGTTAGGTTCTTTATGGATACTACTAGATATCTGTTAGTAATTAGTACTAAATATGAATTAAATGACATAGAAGGAATGGACTTGCTCTGAAAAATTAATCAACTGAGGCTCTGCTTCATGTGAAAATTAAGCAGGTAGAGAAAATTTTCTTTTATTTATTCACATTAAAAGTGATAGATATTTGAATGCTAACTTAGTGGTTTTACATGTCTCTTTCTGTTATATTCTATTCTAAGGAAAGCATTCAGCCACAAAGCATTGTCAGGGTTGTAATCCTTAGACAATGGAAGAATAGAAAACCAATGCAATTAAAGAAGAAAGAGATGAATTTGATGGTGAATTTTGGGAAATAATAGTAGAAAGAATAAATTTTATGTCATTTGAAAAGCAGTGTTATTTTTAAATTACACTTATACCCATAATAAGAATCTAATTTATTTTATATTATTACTGTAATACATGTTTCTGGGACATCAGTGAACTGGGGCTAAAAATAGGATCACTGCAATTGCCTTAAATAGCATCCCTCTTGTTCAGCTTTCATTGATTTTGTAGTTTTACTCTCCCTTTAAATGATACCTTAAATTTTTTTATTCTCACTAATTATTGCCCAAAATATAATATCACATTTTAATTTAGTTTATATTTAGAAAATAATTCTTTTTATTAAGAGGCCAAGAGAGTGTATTTTAAAAACATATGGTTAATATCATATTTGTTCTGATGGGAGTGACCAATGAGACTGATTCATTCATAGAGTGGAAAAACTGATTATTTAGTTGGATTTTGTAAGAGAGGCTCTCAAAAATGATTAAACATTGGCACATCTAACTATAGTAAGTACATACTAACAAATCTGAAGAGAGAAACAGACAACAATGGATTATTTGTAGGGGACTTTATCTCACTTGCAAATGAATAAATTATCAAGACCCTCCCCATCCCCAGAAAAAAATCACAAATATAATGTTGAATTTGAACTAAACTTCAGACCAATAGAACTAACAGATATACACAGAACACTCTATCCAACAGCAGTAGAATATACGTTCTTCTCAAGCTCACATGGAATGTCCTCCAGGATAGACCATAAGATGGGTTACACAAGTCTGATGAATTTAATAACATTGAAATTACATCAAGTGTCTTTTCTGACAACAATGGTATGAAGCTTGATAACAGAAGGAAAGCTGCAATTTTTACAAATATGTGAAGATTAAACAACATGCTACTGAACAACCAAAGTGTCAAAGAAGAATTCAAGAGAAATAAAAAAATATCTTGAGACAAAAATATAGAATCAGAACATATCAAGAATATTATAGGAATCAGAGCATTATAGGATATTGCAGAGCAGTTCTAAGAAGAAAGTTTATTGTAATAAGCACCTATATTAAGAAAAAAGGTGCAGTAATAATTTTTATAAGAAAAATAAAACAGGGAGTTACAAGAAAAATAAAAGCACAGGAAGTTGTTTAGATAACTTATCTAGAGAAAGTCTCTCTGAAGAAATGATTTTTGATCAGGGACATAAATGAATTGAATGATCAGTGAGAATATCTGGGAGAGTGGAACATCAAACAGAAGGAATAGTAACCTTGAGTGTACTATGGCAGTAATATGTTTAACATGCTTCAAGAACAGCAAGGAAACACCAACGACTGGATTATTATGAGTGTGAGGGTAGAGATAGGGATAATTAGGAGAAGATGCTGGAGAAGTAGTTTGAAATGAGTCATAATTAAAACTTTAAATTTTATTCTAAGAGAAATTTTCATAGGGTTTTGAACAGAGGTTTTTTTTTTAAAGAAAACAATTTCTCTGGCTGCTATGGAGGGATAGCGTGTTCTTATTTGTAAAGCCAGAACATGCTAGAGGATGGCATGTGTGGGCACCATCTATTGAAAACGAAAGTTCTGTATAGTATCCTAGAAAGAGTACTGGACAGGAGTAAGAGGACCTGATTAGTGTGACAGGACAATTGATCTCTTTCAACTCTTACTAATAAATTCTAATCACTGATGCTGATCAATATCTTTTGCCACTTTAATGTTTCAGTTTACTTTTAAATTCTTTATTCTACTAATATGAATAGAAAAAAAAATGTAAAATAACCTAGTGCATTTGATGAAAGAAATGAACCGCCTGTACTTGTCCTAATTGCATTCCTTATTATACCCTACTTCGCCATTTCAAAATAAATTCTTTTTGTCAAATTAGTGAGATAATTTCCTCATCATGTTAGAGTAACTTTATCTAAACCTAATGGATTTTAATGTTCATTTAAGAAATATTCACTTTGCTACATTTTATTAATAGGTATTTTACAAAATCTCCATTACTACCTAATTGTGTAAAATGTTCCTGTCTACTCTCCTTATTAAAGCCAGGTTTGAAAATGAATTCAGTATGTTAGACTTTAGAAATAATTATTAATTTCATGCCTACTTGCCTTTTACGTGTTTTACTCCTGAGGTATTTATATAGCTTCTTCCTATTCTTTTAATCCTTTGGACAGCATTAACTGCTTTTCACTGGTCTTGTCATATTCATTTGCATGTCTCAAAAATTGTCTTGCACCCTAGGCTTTTCACCCCAACCCACAGCAATCCCCACTTTCATCATTAAGTCTTCAGATTATTTTTGGAATACTAAAATATCTTGTTTTATAAATCTTACATTTGAAGAATGTGCAAGTCGTGTCACAATTATGTGAACATAATATTTTCTCTGCCTTTATCCATAGAAATGTTAGATAACATCTCTAGCATATATATATATATATGTATATATATATATGTATATATATATATGTATATATATATATAATCACTAACATATCTTATGACTTCTTCTTTGACCTATTGCTTGTTTAAAAGTGTATTTTGCTTGATATTAGTAGAGTCACCTGAGCTCTCTTTTCCTCACTATTTGCATGGTATCTTTTTCATCCTTTCACTTTCAATCTATTTATGTCTTTGCATTTAAAGTGAGTCTTATAGGTACCACCTAGTTGTATCATTAAAAAAAATAAAATCTTTCAGTCTCTGTATTTAATTAGAGAATTTAATTATTTATATTTAAAGTAATTACAGATAAAGAATGAATTACTTCTTTTATTTTGCTTATTTCTATATATATGTTTTTTGATCCTCATTTTACCATTGCTGTCTTCTGTATTTTTTTAACACTTAAATAATAGACTTTAATTTTTAGAGCAGCTTTAGAATTATAGAAAAAACAGTGCAGGAAATACAAACAATTCTCATATACTCCCTCTTCCCTACTCAGTTCCTTCTATTTTTTTTAAACATTTTTTGTGAGTGTATTGTATTTGTTATGATTGATGAACCAATATTGATATGTTATTAACTGAAGTTTATAGTTTACATAGGGTTTTATACTTTGTGATGCATAGTTCTGTGAATGTCATATATTCACAATTACAGTTTATTATACATAAACCACCACCTTACATATGTGCTTCAGCTATGCATCTTTCTCTTCCCCTTCACACCTGCATTTAACCTTTGACAATTGGTCCTTTTACTGCTTTTATAGTTTGCCTTTTCCAGGATGTCTTATCACTGGAATCACCATATAGCCTTTTCAGAATGGCTTAGTTTACTTAGCAATATGCATTAATATCCGTCCATGTATTTTCATGGCTTGAAGCTCATTTATTTTTGTTACTGAATAATATTCTATTGTATAGCTATACCACAGATTATTTATCTGTGTTTATCTTTTTCTATAGGAATATCTTGATTGCTTCCAATTTTGGGCTATTGTAAATAAAGCTTCTATAAACATCCATGTCCAATGATTTGTGTACTCATAAGTTTTCAACTTATTTTCGGATATACATATTGGGTCATATGGTATCATATGGTAAAGCTATGATTAACTTTCTAAGAAACTGCCAGAATGTCTTCCAAAATGGTTGCATCATTTTGCATTCTACCAGTAATAGATGGGAGTTCCTGTTATTCCACATCCTCATCAGCACTTGGTATTGTAACTTTGGTTTTTGTTTGTTTGTTTTTTTTTTTTTAGCTATTCTAATAAGTATATAAAAGTATCTCAGAGTTGCTTTAGTTCGCTATTTCCTAATGACATAAACTATTGAGCATTATTTATTTTTTTATCTACATATCTTTGGTAAGGTGTCTGTTCAGACGTCTATTTTTTTGTTTGGCATGTCTATTCTCTTGGAGTTAAATTTTAGGAGTTCTTTGTATATTTTGTGTACAAATCCTTTCTTAGATACGTATTATACAATTATTTTCTCCAAGGATATGGCCTGTCTTTTTGTTCTATTAACAGTGTCTTTCACAGAGCTGGTGAGCTTTAATTTAATATATTCCCATTTCTTAACTTCCTTTTATACATTTGCTTTCGGTGTTGTATCTAAAAACATATTGCAAAATCCAAGGTGACACAGATTTTCACCTATATTATCTTGTAGAGGTTTTATAGTTGTGTGTTTTACATTTGTGTTTATGGACCACTTTGAATTAATTTTTATAAAAGGTATAATATTTATATCTAAATTCACTTTTCCATGTGGTTGTCCAGTTGTTGCAGCACCATTAGTTCTGAAGACTACTTTTATTCTATTGCATTGCCCTCATACCTTGGCCAAAGATCAATTGACACTATCTGTGTAAGTTCTCTATTATGGTATTTTTCAGTGCATAAGATGCCCCCATGTATAAAATGACCATTGCTTTTCTAATCCAACATTAAGAAATCATGGGGGAAGCCGTGATGTCTCAGCTGGTTGAGTATTTGCTTTGCGGACCTGGGGACCGAGGATCAAATCCTGGCCCTGGCCCATGCGGACCCATATGCTGTACTGGGGTGTGCTTCCCATGAGGGAGGACTCCATTTTGTTTCTTGCCCCTCAGTTTGGTCCCTGGCTCAAGGGCGCGTGCCTCCTATGTGGGAGACTCCCAGCCCAGTTCCTGCCCTATGTGTCTCCCGCTCACCTGTGTAGAATAAAACCACATCGAACACTGATGATGTACAACTATGGAGACTGCTCTGGGCCCTCCCTCTTTTCTCAATTTCTCTCTGTCTCTGTCAAAAACAATAAAATAAAACTTAAAAAAAAATCAATACATGGCTTACTCCCATATATAAAATGACTCCCCAATTTTTGATCTAACAATTCTAGACAAAAGTATCATCTTACACATGGAAAAATACAGTATATTTCATTTATATATTTGTTTATTCTTTTTCTAATGTAAGAGTTCTTCCTCATTAAGCATTCCTTTGTGGTTGTAACTTTTTGAGTACACACCACAGCTCCACAGAAGGTGATTCTGACAGTTTTTTCCAATTTAATCATTGTTTTTATTGGGGATGTAATGTTTGGAATTTCCTACTTTACCATTTTTGGTGATGGTAATGCAAATTTGTCTGATAGACAGCTGAGCAGAATTATTTTAGGGGAAGAATGGAGCCTTAAGGCAACAGGATTATTGGACATATGAACAAACTCCTATCCTAGAAATGTGTTTATAGTTGGAGTTATAAATAAATTAATAATTTCTAAGAGAATTGTGGTGACATTAAAAAGTTTTTTATATTATATTTTAATGCCTCCAATGTCCAATAAGTTCTATTGACCAAAATATATATTTATAGAAAAAACACCTATGTGTATGTTGACACATGCACCATATTTTCTGAAAAATACTGACAATAAAAACTAAACTAAATGCCTGTTGGGAGGATAGTACTATAAAGTTAGGTTGATGTCAGCTATGCCTCAAAGGTAATAAAAAATATCAATTTTTAATTTTTAAAAATAGCATCCCCACGCTTAAGAAATGGTCAAGCTGTGTATAAACTAGTAAATTTCCATTAAGAACCACTTTTGTTGATATCTAATGTTAATGGCACTGAAAATTTCAGTGGTAGGTTATGTCATGACTCCACAAGAAATCAATATTGTCAGTTTGATGATTATTTGAAAATCCATAATAATACAAATGTCCGCAGGCTTAAATAAAGACACTGACCAGAGGTTTAGTTACAATTTATATTTCTAGTTTAACCCAAATAATTTTTATACATACTGACATCTAATCCTTCTAGAATGATGCTACTCTCTGAGCATAAGAAGTGTAGAACTATTTCTGAACAACTGCCAGCAGTGGCATTTAATCATCACAATTTAAATTGCTTTTCTCAGAAATTGCTATTTACATCTGCAGCCTCATATGTCACTTGTTTAGATCTAATATCATAAATTACAACCAAATATTTTAACATACAATATGTTTCTGTCTAGTTTTATTTAAAAATCTTTTTCATTGTAACAGCAATGTAAGGCATGAAATGGGAAATAGACCTCTTAGGGTTATCACTATGTAAGAATTGTAAATTTCTAAGCATTATGTTCTCTGGTACACGTGAAACTCGTTTAAAAAAATAAAATACAACTTTTTAATATGTACAGCAACTATTGATGGAGGAAAAAATGTTATATTTGAAAAGAATCTTGACTTCTTTTCTATTTTTTTAATAGCATGACTAGAATTTATAATTAATATATTTTACAAAGTGTTTCTTGGGCTGTTGCAAATGGAATCTTTTAAGTGCTATTATTACATTTTCTTGCAACTCCATGTGTATAATTAACATACTTCATTATAAAAGCTTAGTAAAAACTATAACTTACAACTAAGTTGGCTAGGTTTTATTCAGGTGTATTTTGGCTAAGTTTATATCTTAACCGTCATCTCTCAAGAAAGACAATGGGCCTGTTGATTATGCAATAGTTTTGCACTTGTCAGCTTAGCATCATTGTGACAGATTTTAGGAACTCAATAATGGATATTTTAATAATATCATACAAGTTTTGGAGGCATTATTTTTTTCTGAGAGATTTCTTAATTCTTTATTTTATGAAATTAGTATTTAGGTTAAAAACTAGAAAAATGGATAAGGAAAAACAATGACTTATTCTCATAGTGACTGTTACCAAATATTTTCTACAGATAGAACCTTAAGTATTTTTTAAGCTTATCTACTTTATCTAATTTTAAAACCCAAATAGAGTGTCTTAAAAAGAGGAACTATTAAATAATTTTAGATTCATTTTTAGATTCATTTTAATATCAGTATGTACAATTCTATAATGTTCATAATCATATCCTTTACTAAATCAAAGACTGTTATTTTAAGATAAGATATGCAAGCATAATAAAAGTTAGTCACCAATATAATTCTTTTTTTTTAAAGATTTATTATTTTTTTATTGTTTTTGACAGAGAGAGAGAGATACAGAGACAGAGACAGAGAGAAGGGGGAGGGTCCGGAACAGTCTCCATAGTTGCACATCATTGGTTTTTCCCCATGTTATATTCCACAGGTGGGTGTGGGGCTGCACAGGGCAGGAAATGAGCTGGGGTCTCACCCCAGTGAGAACTGAACTGGGGGTACTTCCCAGTTCAGCATATGGGTCCACTCGGGCCAGGGTCTCCAGGGCTGCAAAGTTAGTGCTTAATCCACTGAGCCATCCCAGCTTCCCCCCAATATAATTTTTGATGATTTAATTTTTTAAACCCTATAATATTGCAAGTACTGTAGTAAGACTAGAAAATGTAGCAATCATTTCAACTTATTATTCAGTGTTTTCTATCATTTAGATTATTCCATCATCAAGGGATTTTTAAAAATGCTCCAAAATACAGTCAAATTAACTTACTAAACATTTTAAATTTAATTTGCTGATAGCACATTTGAAAATTAACTTTCAATTTTAATTTTTTTTATTTTTATCAAGACTTGGGTAGCCATTGATTCTCTCACAACAGGAAGTTTTAGGTTTACTTCTGCAAAAGGGGTAAATATTATCCTGTTGTCTTCCACTAAATTCTATCACTGAGGAAAGCATTACTCTCCATTCTAGAGAGTAGTTTCTTTATTATAGGAATAGAGACTGGAATGTCTCCTGCCCACTGTATTAGTTGACTACTTTGAAACTGAAATCCCTTCTCTGCTTGGGGATTATATTAGCTCTTTTTTTTTTTTTAAGATTTATTTTTATTGTTTTTTTGACAGAGAGAGACAGAGAGAGAGATACAGAGACAGAGAGAAGGGGGAGGGCCCTGAACAGTCTCCATAGTTGTACATCATTTGTTTTTCTACATAGTTTCATTACACAGGTGGGCAGGGCTACACAGGGCAGGAACGGGGCCGGGGTCTTCACTCTGGTGAGAACTAAATTGGAGGAACTCCCCAGTGCAGCATATGGGTCCGCACAGGCTGGGGCAGGAATTTGATTCTCGGTCCCCGAGGCTGCAAAGTGAGTACTTAACCCACTGAGCCATCCCGACTTCCCCATATTAGCTTTTTTCAGGCCATCCTGAAACTAGCTCTCAGGAAACAATGTCTCAGGGATAACTGATTAAGCCAGAGAGCAAGCCACAGAAACTGAGGGTCTAAGATAAACTTTTCCTCACAAGGCCACTCTACATCTATGGTTCTGGGGTCTGTTTTACAAACTAATACTTTTAATGGTATTAATCAAATCTATCTCTCCTGGTCTAAGAACCACTGGAAAACAGCTCATAACCTAGCAAGAATTCCAATTTACCTCATTTGAGAAACTAAACAAGACCTTTCTGGATGGGTCCTGGGACCCCTTTCCCTCTTTTTAGCCTATTTGAGTGAGAGCTCTGTGACTCCCCAATAAGCAGGGACAATGACCATATCCAGCAGGAAGTAGATATGGAAGAAGAAATCTTCAGCCCCACATAGAGATTTAAGGGGATCACATCTCTCAAGAGGAAGGCTAGGTAGGCAGCTAGAACAGGGGAATCTTGGGACCCCTTCCCACAGAGCTTGCATTGCCAGCATGGTTAACACCATGTTCAAGGAGATCCTGCCCCAGATTAAAAAAACATAAGAGAAGAAAGAAGGAAAAGATAGCTAAAGAAGTGATGTAATGAATTGCCAATTAAAAGACCCCACACCCAGAAGGGTGCTTCCTTTTCCCAAGAAAAGGCAATAAAAACTGCTCATCCCTGTGTAACCTACCTTTTGAGCCACCTCTTCTTGCTTAGTCCCACTTCCATCTCTTAGGAGTGTATTTTCTCTACTTTTCCTTTCAATAAATGTTTCTTTCACCACTGTACTTTGGTATCTCACTTAATTCTTTGTTTGGAATGTCAAGAACCTGGACACAATGCTGAGGAGGATCCCGTTCTCCAGTAACAATTTCACTTATCAGAGTGCTGGTTTCTTCATTTATAAAAATAACAAAATAATAATAGTGAAAATTTTACAAAATTGTTGAAAATACACATGAGATAATGGTTGTTGAAAGCATTTTATTATACAATGTATTGTGAATATAATGAACCAGAAAATTTTTTGACATTTATGTGTAACAAAAGTACAGTGACAATATAACAGCAGTTATTAGAGAGGTTTTGGTCAAAATAACAGAGTAGGAAAATGCTGTGCTTGTCTCTTCTCATGACCACATCAAAATTGCAACTAAACTATAGAACAACCATCATTGAGAATCATCTGAAGTCTCTAATAGCTGAACTGAAGTCCTACAACTAAGGATATACAGAAGTAGCCACCTCAAGATGGTAGGAGGGGTAGAGATATGGCTGGTACCAAATCCAACTGTAGTGGTTAAAAATAAGAATGGATATCTAAGCTCTAGAGGTTCTCTTTGAGGAGCAAGGCATCTCAGCCCTGCACAAGGCTTCCAAGTCCAGGTTTCCAGTGCCAGGAAGAGAAGTCCCCATAATTTCTGGGTATAAAAACCATAGGACAGGTTGTTGGGATAGGTCAACAGGTTGAGTGTTTGCCTTGAAACCATGGAGTCTGGGAATCAAGTCCCAGCCCCAGCCCATGCAAACACACACACTGAACTTTGGTGCAACTAACAACCACTGGGATGGAGGCAAAGGTTCTCACCTCCTATGGAGGAGGTCCCCAGTTCAGTTCTGCCCCATCCACCTGTGTAGAATGAAACTATGTCAAAAAGATGATGATGTACAACTATGGAGACTGCTCTGGGCCCTCCCCTCTTCTCTCTGTTTCTTTTTCTCAGCATCTCTCAAACAATAAAATAGATCTTTGAAAAAGAAAAGAGAAAAAGAGGAGATTGTGACTTAGTGAGGTGAAGGGTTGTTGGGGTCCCAGGTGCTTCTTTTAAAAGGCCAGTGCATGGACTTACTTTCTGATAGACTCACTTGCTTTGATCTCCAGCACTGGAGAAGCAGCTTGAAAAACACCAGGGACATATGGGGAGGTATTTTATTGTCTGACTTTATGGCAAGGGCTGGAGTGGCACTTTTCTACCAGATGAAAGTGCTGGCGGCACTTGTTCCTTGGTTGAGCCCTTCATTCACTCAGTGTACAGGTGCAGGCTGCTGTCATAGCTGAATACCCTCAACATGGCTAACGCTATTTGCCATACCCTAGTGATTTCTTGAGACCCGCGCCCCACCCACCCAGTGGTTCCACCCAGTATGCTTTCCGTAGCTTTTCCAAACAAACAGCATATA
>PVKE010029458.1:0-20233 GCA_004027555.1 Craseonycteris thonglongyai | reverse complement strand
AGGGAGGAGGGGGGAGGGAGAGTTGTGGGGGGAGGGGGGAGTGGGCACCAGATACATGGTGGTGGAGGGGGACCTGATTCTGGGAGCTGGGCACATAATGCGATGCATGGGTGATGTGATGTGGAGTTGTACATCGGGAAACTATTTGTTACCAACCAATGTCACCCCATTAAATTTAACAATAAAATATAATAAATAATAATAATAATAAATAAAAGTAAGTTTCTTAAGCTAGTGGCCTTCTAGTGCAGAGTTAGCTAAACTTATCTCAAAACACAAAAGCACAAAAGAGGATTAGTTTCTATCAATGCATATACTATACAGAAAACAGATGATTTTGAGGAAACCTCTTTTTAAGAATATAGAGGCAGCCAAAAGGGAATGCTGTGGAAACTATGCCCAAATTTTCAGAATATTTTGAAACAGGAGCTTAAAGACAATCTTAATGTCTTTTTACTCCTCGCTTAATCTTCAGCAACTTTGATTTAAAAGGGACTTAATTTATGGGAAGAAAAAATGCAAAATAAAAAGAGAAAGAGGGTTAGAATTGGCTTCAGAGGTAATTCAGGCTTGGCTTTGCTAATAGGTGTCAATTTTTCCCTTAGTGAATTAAATGATTTTACATTCATTAATTGTTGCAGATTATATTAATCTGAATTTTCTGGAAAATAAATATATATTAATGTTGAAATTCAGGAAGTATAAAAGACTTTTCAAGCTTTCAAAATTTTCAGGTATCTTTTGGGGTCATTATTCTGCCTACCACAAGTGTTTGGTATCAAGAACATCAGAGTGGCTACTAACTACTCAAGCTGAAAGGTCATTACCTATAGTAAAAGATTGTAAAAAACACTTATTGTGAAGAGATTACAGAAATTTACGTAATTTTTAAAAAGGCTGAAGTGACATGATACTCCTCTACACAAAAGTATCCAATCACTCTGTTTCATTCAGTGTGCATTCATTTTCTATTACTGCCGAATCAAATAACTACATACTATTTTCCGGTTCCCATAGGCCAAAAGTCCACCGAGCTCTGAGCCTCCACTTCGTCTCACAAAGTCAAAATCAAGTCAAAAGGGATGTGTTCCTTTTTGGAGGTTCTAGTTTCCTTGCTCATTCGAGGTGTCAGAATTCAATTTCTTAGTTGTAGGGCTGTCACTTCCCTGCTGGCTCAGATGCAGGCTGTTCCCAGATTCCAAAGGCTCTATTTGACTCAGGTGTGGGGCGTTCCTCCAAGTTTGAGGCTTAATGTGATTAGATTGGGCCCACTTGAATAATCAACGATACTCTCCTTCTCAAGATCCATACCATTAATCATACCTGCATGGTTCCTCATCTTGTAATGTAACATATTCACAGGGTCTGGCCATTAATTACTCTGTGGACTACAAAGAGTAAACGCCAGTTTTTACGAATCCGTAAGTTCCTATGTAGCCTGAGCCCCACTACCTCTGGTCTCTTTTCCTATTACTCTTCCCCTTACTTAAATTCAGTCTCTTCCAAGATGTTTCTTGAAGACACCAGGCAAACTTCCTGCCTTTGTCCTTGTTATTCTCAGCCTGGAATGTTCTTCCCAATTCTATTAGACTTAACATTCAAGTTTTTGCTCAAATCTCATCTTAATAAGGGCTGCCATATGTGCCGTTTAATTCACCAACATTTATTTCCTATAGCACCTATTACCCATTAACCTACTCTATTAACTTATTTACCGTGATTATGTCCTGCTGTTTCTTTCTGCTAGCATTTTAGTTCCACAGGTGTGGGAACCTTGTGTTTATTCCTCTTGATGTATCCCAAGGCACATATTGGGAGATCAGTAAACATTACTTAAATTGGTTGTTGAACAAAACTTTCCACATATTGACTGGTTGGGGGATTACAGGTATATACAACCTGTTTTTTCTGTAGGTCATATAAATAGCAGTAGTTACTTGATATAATGAATTCTATCTCCATGATCCTTACTAATTTCTTTTTAAATTAATGGCCTAACTCAATGTCTCCACACCTCAATTCATCAAGATGAATAATCCTTTTATTCTGCCTCAAAAGAAAACTTTGAAAAAAAAAATGATTTATACCATTACCTACAGAACATGAGGGCTAGTATCCATCCAGGTAATATGAAAAATAAGAGGCATTCAGGGCTGAAATTTTTTTCAAACGGCCTTCATATTTTTTGATCCCTTATGATAAAATATGTACAGTAAGACTAAAACTAAGCCTCAAAAAAAGGGAAAAACAAATATTAGAAAGCTGTCAATTTTCTCAGATTCCCCAGCTTTTTTTTGACTCTACTTTTTCATGTTGGACAATTCTGACAGTCACCACAAGATGGAGGTATGTCTGCAGTTTGAATTAAATGTGCTTCTGAAGTATTAGGAACCCAAATGCTGTTTTCACCACAGAAAATCTATATTCCACTTGAAATTACACTTCAAAAACTGCTTCCGGAAGGTTTAACAGCTACTTATAATAAACAACCAGGAAGAGATAGATGGTTTAAGTTTCTAAAATATCTTCCAACAAGTAACCAAAAGATAACCTAATTTAAGATGTGGCTCCAAAGGCTCCAGGGAAACCTGTTTCACTGACCCAAAAATCCCAGTGTCACTGTTCCTACTCCAACACAAAGCCCTGAGGTTTCTGCCACGTTGCAGAAACTTAAGCTCTAAAGCATGCATGTGTCTTCTGAAACAGATGTCTTTTTGTCCCAAGAATTTCCCTATGCCTAGGCCTAGAATGTGTTGCACAAAAACATATGAATTCTGCAAACTTTAATATTTCAATATTCACAATTAACAAATGTGTGCAGTGATTTATGTTCAGATAATCCTTTGTATATTATAAATTTTAAGTAAACTTTCTATGGCCAAGAATTTTTACTTGGTTAGTTGTTGCAAAATACAGAGCACAGAACACGTCGAACTGCAGCTGTTGGAATATACAATCACTAAATTCTGAGTGTGGGAAACTACATCAAATGACATTGATTCTTCAACAATAAATTGTAAGGAAACAAAAGGATGGAGAACCTGTAGATTAAAACAGAAAATGTTTTTTTAAAGAGCAAACTATAGTATCTAGAAATGCATGTGTAGATAATAAAGCCTTTTAAATATAACAATTATAAAAGTTAAGTTTACTTTTGTGGGAAATTTTTTTTTTAATAGAGACAGAGAGAAGAGGGAGGGCCCAGAGTAGCCTCCATAGTTGTATGTCATTAGTTTTCGATAGTTTCACTCCACAGGTGGGCGCAGGGCTGCCCAGGACAGGAACCGGGCCAGGGGCTTCCAGTATGAGCCCTGGCAAGAACTGAATTGGGGGTACACCCCAATTCAGCATATGAGTCCACACAGGCCGGGGCTGGGATTCAATCCTTGGACTCCAGGGCTGTAAAGCAAGCACTCAACCCACTGAGTTCCCCCACCCACCATGGGAAATTCTATTTCTTGACTGAGTGGTAGTTGCAAGGTGAGTCACCTTCTAATTGACCTATATTTTAATTTCCTATATTTATAGTTTGGTAAATAAAATGTTTTTAAAAGGAGAAAGGCAAAGGAAACCACGCAACATATGGGTCTACGTACAATTTTAAAAGATCAAGAGCACATAAACAGGAAAATGATGTCAGTTGCCAAACCCAGTTTCCAGATATGAGTCAATTTTTACCCCCAGACTAAATGGGAGGCCAGTTCTAAGTGAGGAAGGAATTTGCAAGGCCACAGTAAGTATATAGAGGCAAGTCTCCCAGGTCATCTTCATTTTTCAGAGTAACTGTACACTGAAGAGGAGGAATACCCAGATATCTTAAGGACTGTTAGCGGGTCTTAGTTTACACTAATGAACCAAAATGTTCCTCATGGTTCTTGTTAGAGTGAGGCCATAATGAAGACAGGTTGATGAATGGAATCTTGGCCCATGTCTGTCTCACAGTGAGCAAGTCACAATATAGTAGGAGAATTCTTGGTCATCTGGACACTGCGCTGGTCCACTGTATTAATGGCATGTTCACTGAATCTGCAAGAGGTGGCAAACACTCTGGACATTTTATTTACCAAATAAAACATGTAAAACAGAGGGTATGGATAAAGCCCAAAATATCAAAGTCTTACCTCACTGGTGAAGTTAAGAGGGACCCAGTAGTCTGGCACATGCTCAAACATCCCTACCTAAAGGACAAATTATTCACCTTGCTCCTCCTACCACTAAAAGACAGATACAGCACTTGGTAGGCTCCTGAATTTTGAAGACAATACAAAATATATACAGGAAAAACACTTCAAACCATTTCTGAGAGGACTTGGAAGATTTTAGTGGAGCCAAGAGTGAGAAAGCACTGGAACAACTGACTTAGCACGTAACCATCAATTGTATCATAGCCTGTGTGACCAGAGCTGCCCATCATAAGCTTGGTACTGTCAGCTCCACCAACCCGTAAGACTAAGCCAGCCTAGAAAGAACCACTGGCACATTTCAGATGGGGCCCATGCAGTTTCTGAGACTCCAAATGTCATGAAAAAGTGGTCCAGAACCCCACATTACTTACCTCCAAGATACTAACATCTACCAATTCAACCTATTAACTTTACTGGAGATCGAGATTAAAAAAACCAGGCTTGGTTCACAGATGGATCAGTTTGATATGTTGCTATAAGTCAAACCTGACTGCTACAAAAGTGATGAGAAAACCCACCTGTGGTCAAGCTTCAAGCAATAAACCTGGTCAGCACTTTGATCTAGTGATGTGAAGGCAAATTTAATGCTCACCAGACTTTGTCAACTTCTTTCCAGTTATTTACCTTGCCTGAGCATATTCTCCAGTCCACTTCTTTGGAAGTGCTCAAGTGTATTATGTTTTTGTGAATCCCTGCATATTTAGAATATCTGAACAGTGATTTTTATAAAAATCAGTTTTGATATAAAATCTTATTTTCCCCATAAAAATCTTAAATGTGTTATCTTTTTTCTGAAATAGTGCTAGTTTTGCTCTTCTAAGTTACTTGCTTTTTGTCTAGAGGTTAAATCAAAGTTATATCTGAGATAACATCCTCAGGTAGAATGGGTATTCTTTCATATGTAGTTCTAAATATTTTTTTCAAAAAGTATTTTTCACATTTTGTTCTGTGTATATATTCTGAATTTTTTAATCTCAAATGCCTCCATTTTAAATTCTATTTCTGGTACTATCTGTTGTTTATCTGTTTTGTGGTTATTCTAATTTAGTCTTCATTTCTGAATTATTTTTTCCCTTAATTTCTACTATTTTCCCCAGATTTTCAAATTATGATTTTTGTTGTTCTTTCACATTTTATATCATTTTCAAAATATATATTTATAATTCATTGTTAAATAATAGGTCAGTTTTATTTCATGGGCACACACTTCTGATGTACTTTCAACGTCTATAGGCTATAACAACTTTGTATGACTATCGTTTTATGTTACTTATTTTTTAATGAAATCAGCTTTTCTGAACTTTTAGAAAGAGGCTTACTTAATTAGTTTACGGTAACTCTTCTAGCTTCTGAGTGCTCCCACTTCTGATGTTTCTGCATAGTACTAGAAAATACCGGTATATCAGCTTACTTTGAAATTTTTCCTGGCTTCTTCTGTGTGTGTGTTCTATTTTTTTTTTTATTGTTGCTGTTGGGGGTGGTAGTGGTGTTTTTTTAATTATTGTATATTTTACTGAGATATAATTGACATATAACATTGCATAAGATTGAGGTGTTCAATGAGTTGATTTGATACATTTATATAGTTTCTGGATCTTTTAAAATAAATGTGACAGATACAAAGATAGGTATGATTCAATACTGGGTAAAAAAACAAAAGAACCCAAACACAGCAAATGAATATTTTAGTCAAAAAGCAAACTTCATGCCCCAGAGTGGTCTAGGAAATAAAACTGCCCTCTCAAAATACAAACAAAAAACCCAGTTCTTTTACAAAAATGTCTAACTCAAATACAAATGCAAGAGCTTAATAAGATTTAGTAGCCAGTTCTACCTTAATAATTGATTTCTGCATGTAATGAAATAGAATATAAAACATAATCCTATTTTAAGTTGAAAGACAGACTCCAATATAAAAGTTTCAGATAAAAAATATTCTATAAATGTAATGATAAATCGATTCTCATCCATGCTAGTCCATTCCTTGGTATCACTTCATCTCAGAGAGCTAAACAATTCAATGATAGTGTGCTGTTATTTCAAAAGCTCTATACTATGTGTTATTTTATTCTTTATAAAGATGTACTAATGATAAGGAAAGACACGGACTACCTAGATACAGTGGTATCCAACTTTTTGGCTTCCCTAAGCTACACTAGAAGAGCTGTCTTGGTCCACACATAAACTAACACTAACGATAGTTGATGAACTAGAAAATAAAGGTTACAAAAAATCTCATAATGTTTTAAGAATTTGTGTAAGACTGCATTCAAAACTGTCCTGGGATACAGGGTTGGACATGCCTGCCTATATACATGTACTATGGTAAATTATTATTTCAATTAAAAATCTCTTTTTCACAAAAGAGCCACTTTGAAGAGGTTCTCACCACTCAATCTGAACAAAAGAATAATGACTACATGTTATAGAAACAGTGAATTATGGGGAAAAAAGTCAGAAGTTCATAGTGATAACAAAGGGAAAACAGTATTTTTTAACTCACAGGATACCAACAGAGGTTGCCAAACCACCAAAAATTACTCTGAAAACAAATAAAGGAACGAATTAAATATTTATCCTGCCGTTCTGTTATAAATATATTCCATGATAACCAAATAGCCCTAGTGGATGGATCAAGGTTCTTCTATACAAAAGAATTCCAGCAAATAAATGCAACAGAAATGATAGATTTGGAAAATCATCATTTTGCAAACCTTAATGAAATAACAGTCAGGCAATTGTCATTAATGCATGCTTTTAAAAACATTATGTAAACAGTTTCTAAGGAACATTCCAATGAAGGTGTTAGGCTTTACCATGTGCCCAATGACCAATCGAAGTATCATTAAAAGTGGAACAATCAGAATTAAATGCCTCATGATTTAATGTGATACAAAGTACACCATACTAATATGAAGTATTCTTGCTCATAAAAATGAAATCAGGGGGAAGCCGGGATGGCTCAGTGGGTTAGGCGCTCACTTTGCAGCGCCAGGGACCAGGGATTGAGTCCCGGTCCTGGCCCATGCGGACCCATATGCTGAACTGGGGAGTTCCCCCAGTTCAGTTCTCTCTCTGTCTCTGTATCTCTCTCTCTGTCAAAAATAAATAAATAAATAAATAAATATTAAAAAAATAAAAAATGAAATCAATCTAATTGATACTCTCTAGATCTAACTTTTAGGATACGGGATAAATGATGAACAAGTTAAACAAGAAAACAATCAACCAAATTCAGTCTATGGAACACTATAGGAAACTCACATGATTCCTTCAGCAAGTCATGGTATATTGGATTGGGGGGGGGTGGTGGAAGACTAATATAGATTTCACGACACTCCGAAGACAAAATAACCAAATACACACCTCCACTTAGTTTTGACAGTGATCTGGATAAACCAATTGTACATACATATGAGACAACTGAGAATTTTTTAGTGGCCTGGATATTAGATATTAAGTAACCATTTTTCTGTTAGGAGTGATACTGACACCGTAATTAGATATGGAATGCTGGTGTTTGACATACATCTTCAAGTATTGAGATTACAATGATATCATATTTAAGATATGCTTTAAACAAAATAAAAGAGGGAGATTAGAAACAAGTATGACACGGCTATTAAAACTGGATTACAGGTATTAAATACATGGAGGTTCACGACATGTTTTCTATTTCAGCAACACTTAGAACTTTTTGTAATAATAAATCACTCTTTCAAAAAAACATTCAATACATATAATTGACAAAAGTTTATTATCAAGAACTTTAGGTTTTTAAAAAGATTGTTTTGTCTTCAGACTACAGAAAGGTAACAATCCACGATAGGACATATACAAACAAGGATAATTAAAATATTAAATACTATCTAAATTAAAAGGCCATAATTCAAATTAATTATAATATCTGTCTTGTTAGAAGCAGCTGTACAGTTATCTTTCATGAAATTCGCCTACAAGACTATATCCTCACTGAAAATGAACTACATAATTTACAGTTATGAATGTTGAGTTTTTGTGCTTAACCATGCAATACCACAGTTTACTGGGACTTTTTGTTTCTTTCAAACATATCTCAAGCATCTTTTAAAGTGCGAGCTACAAGTATGCTGTATCCTTAAAGAAAAAGGCTTCTAAAGGAAGTATGAAATAGCTATCCAATACTGCCAAGAGTGGTTATATAACTAACCGCAGGAAAACCAGCAGTGATTAGCTGTTTTAATGTAGCAGCCACCTCCTTTGTAGTTAAGTTCTTAGCTGTTATTATACTACCAGCCAAACATGTACTCCATTGCTTTGGATACAAGACTTTCATCTTTTTTGGGCGTCTGTCTGTCGGAAATGACCTAGCAAAAAAACACATATAACTGTTAGGTTATGGTTTCTTTAGTGTCATAGTTAACTCTAGAGTTAATGGCCAAATTAAAAGAGCCAAACACTAAAATGCATTCGTAGAGCTGAATTGTATACTTAAAGATTAAAATACACCTTTAATTAGAACATCCTTATGTAGTTAAGAATGGTAAAATCTTATTCCTTTAGCAAGGAAAATTACATCTGCTCCTTAAATTAGGAAACTGAAAAGAAACACAAAAGCTGCAAGAGATGAGGACCTTAAAATACTGGTTAAAAGATAAACTAAAGGAAAAAAACACAGTACTAGAATGGTCTCCAAATTTCAGAGGAAGTCAAAGACTAAACTGTTACTACCTGCAGGACTAAAGCACAACTCTCTTATTTGCTGTTTCAGGACCTACAACTGTACCTAGGCAAGTTCAGAAGTCCTGCCTATTTAACTAGGGGATGGATAATAAATGAATCGAGTCATTAATACTTTTACCGTTCTTCAAGGAATATAATAAACTTTTCCTTTAAACTCTTTGAAATGAGAAATTCTAAAATGCAAAGTGATCAGTGTTTTCTACTGATAACCAAAGGCTACTCCAACCTGATATTCCTCATTTGTGATACCATCAATATTTTAATTTGGCATCTTAATATTCCCTCATGCCAGAGACATTCATAAAAGAAACTTTTTATATGCCAATATAACTGAGAAAAAACTAAAATAAACTCTCAAAATGTTTTTTAAAATGGCAAAGAAATTTAAAAAAAAAATTCAAGATATACCTAAGTTTCCAACTGGCCAAAATTCTAACTTTTAAAAGAGGAAATTTAAGAATGTAAAATTTATAGGTTTCATCAAGGCAATCGCTTCAGTAGAAAATACTTGATGGCATACAAATACAAAGCAATGCAACGAAAAAGTTAAACATGCTATGCACATCAGTCTTTAAATACATCCTCTACTTCCAATCCTTCAAATACCTGATAGTCACTAGTAGAAGCTTTGTATGCTGTAGCAAGAGGTCTCATGGTAGAAATCCTAGGAGTACTTCCAGGTTGGGTTGGTGTACCTAAAGTTCTGATTGGTGGTGTAAAAGCTAGAGATGAAGATGATAAAGCACACCAGTCACTGTTTTCCATAACACTCTAAAGAAATAAAGATAAAAAACTTCTTTGTTTATAAATATATTACATATTATATCCTACTTACAAAAAAAAACTTTATTAAAATGTGCATACCGTACTTTATTTGATCTAATTAATCTTTTAAGTAACTTTAGGCTTCATAAAATAATATATGCTTCTTAGCTAGCATATGTGATTTAATGTTCAGCCAGAATTCAAACATTCTCAAGACAACTAGAGACTCACAAGAGTAAGACTCTCCTAATTGGGAGGGGGGGGGGGGCAATACCCTAACAAACATTATGGAAAATCAGCAATAATGAAGAAGAGAATTCTTGAGAAAATCTGGGAAAAGGGGAAAAATCAAAGTCCAGTGTTATTTAGTACTCAGTAAGCCCAAATTCTCATCTAGCCTCTGAAAACATCTGGTCCAGCACAATATAATTATATAACTATACAAGTCTAGAGATCTAGATTATGAGACTAGGAGCCATGTCTGCTTTGTGCACTAATGGGTATACAAGGGTTGTCCAGAAAGTATCCAGCCATGTATTATGAAAAACAGGGGCATTTAGGGCTAGATTTTTTCCAGAAAACCCTTGTTTACAAGCACCAAGTATAGTCACTGGTATGGAGTAGAAATTCACATTTATTTACTTAAAAGAATTTGATGTTGCTCTGCATAAGAGAATGGGTTAGAAGAGACCTAGAATTTAGGTCTCACCTTTAACAACTCTAGGTAAGTTACTTAATTCCTCAAGGACTCTTAGCCTTATATGTAAAATGAAAGGGACGGACATCTCTAAATTTTAGTCTTGTGACTAAATATCTTTGGCTTACAGCAAAAGTAGTACTCTAACATTGTCACATTTTACAAACTAAGAAAAAGGCATAGTGAAGCAAAGTGACATAACCACCAATGTCAATGCTCTTTTTATAAAGTTATTTTCCTTATATCAAAAATAACTTACTTTATCTATACATGGTTTTACACCAATCATGATGGACTCTCCAAATATCCTCCCATCTTTGCTTAAGGCTTTACGGGCCTGCAGTTTGGATTGATAACGAATATGCATCCAATTTCCTGTGTTAGACATCTGCAAAGAATGAAGTTGTCTCTTACGATATAAAATATATAAACCTAAACTTGATGAATTACATTAGAAAATAAAAGTATATGAAGATAAATCTGCTTCCACTTTTTATTTAACGCCCTGTAAAAAGCTATATACTAGGATTCAACAAAAATCTCATTAAACAAGTTCAATAATCTCTAATTGGCTCTCAATTCTCTAATATAAAGAATGTGTGTAGCAAATAGTCTCTGAAAATACTGTAGTTCTCGAAAGATAATTGTTTCTAGTACAAAGTTCTTATCAACACATACTATAAAATTTTTTAAAACTTGTATTCATCAACCTGATTTTGTGCAGTGAAATAAATCTCTACAAGAAAAAGAAATTTGTTATTTATAATTTGTTGTGCAAGGTAAGATAATTGTTTTAAAGCTCTCTATAAGTTATAAAACCCTAAGAACTCTCTAAGTCTGGAACTTCTCTCTTTTTCTTCATCCCCAATAAAACAAGTTCAAATTGGAAAATGATAGAATATTTGGCATAACCTATCTTTTTTAAGAGACTATAAACTAATTAAGAAAAGTGATAGGAGGAAGCATGAAACTCTTGTTCTCTTTCTAACTTTCTCTCCTATCCTTTTTTGACAAATACTATGCAACTTCCAGGCTCCAATGGGTATATTCTATGAAAACATTTTTTAAAAAGGAAAAACAGACAAAATTCAGCAATAAAAGTTCCCTCAATTCCCATCTTATCTTTCCTCAGCCTAAATCTTGAATTGAAAAGAATTAAGCCTTACCACATGTTTTAAGATATTCCCATATTGTGCAAATTGTAATAATATATAGGAAGCAGATGCTTGAGGAAACCTGAAAAAAGAGAGTTGCCCAGTCATCTTCCACTGTAAATATAAATGCAAATTACCATACTTACAAGTATTTTGAGATAAAGTCCGCTCAACTGTCAAGAAAAACAAGAGATCTTTGATCATCCTACTTTTCCCTATATCAGCTAAATATAATACTGCCCATCATCTCAAAGCAAAAACCCTGTATATTAAAATTAGTTTTGACTCAGCCATTCTACTCCATCCCTAGATTCCATCCCTGACATCTCTAAAATTTCATTCTTATTGCCATTATCACAGCCTTTAGAAAAAGAATAAAGTTTTTCTGTATATTTTATTTTGCAAGGGTCTGTGTGTGTGTGTGAGAGAAATATTTAGGTATACTACAGTTTATTAAAAAGAAATAATTTTAAATTATACAGTCATATCACTATCTATCGAACACCACCTGAAAATTCATAAATTTAGTCTTGAAACAAAAGTCAATACCAGTATCCATAGTATAGAAACAGTTAAAAAGATAGTTACCAAAATTTCAATAGCCATAATCTCTGTATAGAAAAATTCTAAGTGGTCTACTTTCTTCTTTATAAAGTTCTGTACGGTATGGATATAACATAAGACATTAATATCTACATAGTCCAAGCAATAAAGCTATTTTTAATTTGAAAATCTATAGTTCCCTTTACCAGTAACTTCAGTTATCTGGAGTCTGATTAAAACCCTACCAAAAAAAAAAAATCTATGTCACAAAAATAAATGAAAAACTCCACATATTAAAATCTATGTTGAGTAAAATAATAACTGCATTCAGGAGTGGAATTTTATTTTATGTTATATAGCTTGAATATAAAACTTCAAACCCAAAGAAAAACAATAAGTGAGGCAGGATGCCTAACAAACAAAGCAGAACTGATGGTTGCAAGTGGAGAACGTACTTGAGAAATAAAACATAATTCTAACACTCCAGGACCAGAATAGAAACATTCCAAAATCTTGTAAAAAAGTCATCCCAAAACAACGAATGGTTACTCATAATGGCCCTGAGTCAGGAGGAAAAAGTTAAATTATCAAAGAAAGAACATATGTAATGTAATTTAGATGTTCTCCCTTTATAGGATCAAAATATCATGTCCCTTAGAAAAACTGTTTCAGTTCCTGCAATTAAACTCATATAGAGGGTTACTAAAACATAAAACCAACAGAAAATAGCTGCGAAAGTATATGTCTTAAAAATGATGATAAAGAATAGCAGAAGTACTTCAAGTAATTTAAATTACTAAGGAATCTTAACAGTGACATAATTATTCCTGAGCTTAAAAACCAGACTTGGGTGTGCACATCCAAATTCAAAAACATATAAGCCATTTCATTAGAGGATACAAAAGATTTAAACACACACACACACACACCAAGTAGCCAGTCCAGTTGCTATGGATAAAGGGCTAAGTGTGGGCTTTCTGCAAAATGGAGAGAAAGCAATAATCCTGCTTTTGACCTAAACAGAATCAGTAACACACACAATCTCTGTGGAAGATTACACACAAAAAAGGTGGCAATTATTGCTTTAAAGAGGAGAAAAATTGTAGCTGGGGACAAAAGTGGGAAGAAAAACATTTCACTGTATATATTCTTATTTTTTTTTAATTTTTAACTTTTAAATAAACTGAACAAAGTCCATTAACACTTAGCGTGCATTTTTCTTTCTTCAAGAGCTCAAATGTTATTTTTACACCCAAACTACTGCAGATACTTAGTGCCAATATCAGTATGACATATAATACTTTTAGAAACAAACCTTTATGTAGTACAGTATAAACAGTAACAGCTTAAAAATAAGATCTGAGTTTTGCTGAAGCTTTACTGATAACTAGAAGTAAACCTCTAAATAAATCCACCTATACCTCAGTTTCTTCCTATGTAAATGATGCATTACCTCTTAAGACGCTTTAATGTACTTTTTGATCTAAAAATCTTTTCAAAGAACATCAAGACTGTTGTGCACAATTTCTACCGATATTCAATATTCTATGACTAGAAAATGTATAAATATATGTACTTGTGACATAGTATATGAGGGCTATCCCAAAAAAAGCCAGCCATAAATGCACCTATTTTTCATATTATATGACTGAATACTTTCTGGACAACCCTCATATGTACACAAATGAAATTCAATTTGCTAGCTCCAAACTGGTCAAGTCCACTATAAACACAGAAACAGTCACCAACTTGAAAGAGAAAGGAACTTCCTAAGTCTAAAGGGGCAAACCTGTTCCAATATCCAGCAAATATGCTGAAAAGAAAATAATCTGAGAAGGAGCAGAAAGATGAAGAAACTACAAATACTGAACTATTAGTGTTCAGTATTCACTAATAATATGTATGCTGAAGTGTCAAGTGTCACAACGATCTGTACTGATATCTGCATCTTACTCTGAAATATACCAACAACAAAAAAGAGATGAATTAATGGAAGATAAATATAGCAAACTGTTAAATGTAGAATATAGGTGGTGAGTATACAGGCGTTGGCTGTAAAATTCTTTTAATTTTTTTATATGTTTGATAATATTCACTGTAAAATATTGAGGAGGGGTCAGTTTCTTTTAATGGTAAAAGATCCAGAAACCTTACCCGAATACAGTCACCCAGGTGTCATCAAGGTGATCTTCAGAAGTCAGAGAATCTCCTTGAGTATAAAAAGGATCCAACTGGGCAGGAGATAATGTCGTCTTTCGTGGTTGACCAATGTTTGCTGGACTAAACATACTTTGACCTATATTAGTATATTTAGTAAGTTAGTTACCAATATAAATAACTTGGTTAATTTTAAATCAAAGCTTTTAGTTTTAAATGAAGAAGTATATTAAAAGTTGGCAACGACACATATAGCTTAAAATATACAAATGTAATCAAATGATAATTTTATACTACCATACAATTTGAGAATAACTGAGCATAACTTATGATTTTACAAATGTTTTATTAATTTCCAGTTAAGCCTACACCAGAAGGATCTCTAGTTAACCTCCAAGACTTCTGCTGGATTCATCATCCAAGCCCACCACTTTCATCAAGGCACCTCTGCCTGAAAAATGTTGAATAAATGACTGTTCATTACCCATAGAACAAAATACAAACGCCCTAGCTTCCACAATACAGTTCTACCCATATTTTTCCAATATGCCACTAAACAGTCTCTACCCTAACCCCTAAGATGTGAACAGTTTTCTTTTATCCAGGTCATTTCTATCTGAAATGTTTGATTCTGTTCTTTCTTTTCTTAACATTCAATAACAGCTACCAATTAATGAGTACCTCTATATGTCCAACATGCCAAGCTAAATAAATGCTTTACACGTTCACTTTATCTCAGAGGCACTGTCCTATTGAGACCACACATCTCTGAGCAGCAGTCATTTTTCTTTAGTCTTTGGAGTAGTAGTAATAACTCACTCATAAAGAAATATTTTTCCATCACTTAAATATGCACCAAGCCTCATTCTAGGTATCTAAAATACAGTAGTGAACAAGTTTGACTAAAAACAAAGCAAAACAAACAAACAAAAACCCTAGTGCTAATGGGGCTTAAATTCTAGTGAGAGAGACAAATAAGTAAATACCTCATATGTTAGTTAGAAAACAGACAACCCTACAGTAAAAAATAAAGCAAAAAAAGGTAATGAGAATGTATGTATATATGTGAAAGGGAGGAAGGAAGGGAGGGAAGGGAGGGAGGGAGAGAGGGAAGGAGGAAGAGAGGGAGGGAGGAAGAGAGGAAGGGAGAAAGGAAGGAACAGAAATTTCAATGAGGGACTATTAAATCAAAAACTTGAAAGAGATGGGAGGCAAACCATGCCAATATCTGAAGACGTGAATATTAGGTGGAGAAAAAAGCAATTATAAAGGTCCTGAGAAAGGACATAACTGGTTTTTGATGAACAGCAAGGACAGTACTTGCACGGTGAGAAGGGAAATTTGAGGTCAGAACAAGTATACAAGCACAGAGAGGTAACAAAATGTTACCATAAAAAACTTTATAAGCCACTGTAAAGACTTTAGCTTTTACCTGAAATAAGTTGAGAAGCCAATGGTAAATTGTGAACAAGAACAACATACTGTATTTTTCAGTGTGTAAGACAATATTTTTGTTTAAAATTGTTAAGACTAAAAATTGGAGGCCAGTTGTCTTATACATGGGAGTAACCTAAGCATTGATTTCTTAATGTTGGGTTAGAAAAGTAGGGTTTATCTTATATAATACATGGGGGCATCTTATACACAGAAATATACATTAACAAGACTGAAATTTTGAAATAATGAATGGTAACGTTTGAGTACTTATAACACCACTCTTTACATATATAATTTTATTTAATTCTAACAGCCTTACACAATAGATCCTACTAGTAGCTCCATTTAACAAATGAGTAAACAGGATGATGTTAAATAACATTCAGAAGGGAAGTTCAAATCCCAATCTACGTGATCCAAATTCAAAGTACGCGCTCTTTGTCAGTAATCTAGTTAGTACCTGTAATTACTACAGCAGCAAGTTGTACAAGTATGGTCTGTAGATCTGGGGCTCCCCAAGAACCTCTCATGGGATCAGCCAAGTCAAAATTATTTTAGTAATTTAAGGTTTCATTTGTTTTTTTCACTCTTACTAACTCATAAGGATACACTGGACTTTTCCAGAGGCTATTTGATGTGATTCAATAAATTCAGATTGAATACAGAAGATGAGAATTCAGCTGTATTTTAAGCCAGACAATAAGATTTGAAAAATATAAAACATTACTCTTCTCATGAAAATCTTTTCTTGTAGAAAAGTTACTTCATACTTTAAAAAGGTTATTTATGTTTATATGAAACTATTTTTAAATGAATTAATACATACTTTAAAATGTTCTCAATTTTAATTTCCAATGCAATAAACATCAACAGCTATACTCCCAAAGCTCTTTGGTCTTCAATTTTTAATAGAACTGCGCTACAGGACCTTGCACATGATTCACACTCCCAAGTTTACTAATGTTCTCAAGGCTCTCTGTTCAACATGTTCTAACTATTTACCTGCTGCCTTGTCATTTTCTCGAAATTCCCAATTGAACTGAAAATCATCCTAAGTCCTTTGAAAGTGTTTACAGTCAAATGGATTTGTTAAAGTACATTCTTAAGGAATAAAAAGGATACACTACAGAGGGAAGGAAAGGTAATACTGTGAAAAAAGTTTTATGAAAGGCCATATACTATATTGTCCTGATGGAAGACAATATAGTCTCCCATCAGGACAATATAGTACCGGTATATATTTACAATGCACATAAAAAACTCTCAAAGGTTAAGGTTATCCAATATATGTAAATACATTCAACCCAAAATTTTCTATTCTATCCTTGGCCATATTTTACCCTCAATAAAACACATATTATGGTAAAAGGGGATCTTGTGTCAAGTACCTCCCTTCCTACACTCCTTATAGATGCATGATTAACACAAGGTACAGGGACCAAGTTTATTAGGAAATGAATAATAAAGCTATTTTTCAAATCCAAAGCTGAGATGCAAAAAGGGTTATAAATGAATTTTAATTTTCTATTAACAAATACTGAATGATTTCCTTAGAACCATACAAAAAGAAGTTCTGACAAACAAGTGACTCACAGTGACACATTATTAACCCATAACAGAGAAGGACTGGAGAGTCAAGTTACTCTGAAGATATAATTATAACATTCAAAAGGTCAAAGAAAATTAAAACATTTTAAAAAAAAGTAAACTAAACAGTCCCTCCCAAATATTTTTATTCCTCATGTTCTAACTGCTACTGAATTACAAAAAATAATTTTAAAAAATCTTTAATACTTAGGGGAGAAAGGGCAGCACAACATCTTGGTATTTGGAAGGCAACATGTAATTGTGTGAGGAGCCCAGTACTGGACTGGACTGGATGGCAGGTAGCAACACTAGTCCTGGGCCACTGGGACAATTATTCAGCTTGGTAGACAATATTATGTAGTGAGAAGAGTAATATGTTTATATTCAGTTCACATTGCAGTTCTAATACTATTGCAACTAAAGCAAGTTATTGAGCCTCTCACTTCCCAAATATTACAACAAAAGTAAAAACAAAATAACAATACTAATCATGATTGCCAGCATATATTAAGCACTCATGCAGTAGTCCCCCCTTTTCCTCAAGGGATATATTCCAAGACCCATCAATGTCCACTATGAATGGAGTGGATGCCCAAAACCATGGATAGTACAGAGCTCTAGATATACTACAGCCATGTGCCACAGAATATTTCAGTCAACAAACTGCATACACAACAGTGGCCACAGATTATAATTGAGATGAAAACCTATTGCCTAGTGACATCAGAGCCATCATTAACATTGTAGAACATATTAGTATTTAAATGACTGTGGTGTTGCTGGTGTACAATGTTTATAAGTCTACAGTTGTGTACAGTGATGTCTTAAGCCTTTACATTCACTCACCACTTAGTCAGTGACTCACGCATAGCAATTCCCCATGCTACAAGCTCCATTCATGTTAAATGCCCTATACAAGTGTACCGTACCATTTTTTATCTTTTGTAAGATATTTTTACTGTATCTTTTCTATGATTAGATATGTATAGATACACAAATAACACTGTATCACAATTGCCTAAGGTATTCAACATAGTAACACGCTGTATGGGTTTATAGCCTAGGGGCAATAGGCTATACTGTATAGGCTAGGTATGTAGTAGTTTATACCATCTAATTTGTATTCTATGTTCACATGACAAAATCATCTAACAACACATTTTTCAAAACGTAACCCTGTTGTTAGCAACACCCAACTGTTTATTTGTTCCTATACATCCATACCTATGATAAAGTCTAATTTATAAATTAGGCATAGTAAAGTAATAACAATAACTAATAATGATAGAACAATTATAACAATATACTGTAATAAAAGTTATATGAATGTGGTCTCTCTCAAAATATCTTTTTGTACTGTACTCTTCCTTCCACTTAAAGAAAGTACTTTAAAGCTTCTGTTTGGCATATGTGAATTGCCAGCATCATTAGTCTTGCGTTTTGGGGCAATCACTATATAAAATAAGGGTTACTTCTTGAACACAAACACTGCAATATCATGACAGTCAATCTGATAACCAAGACAGCTACTAAGTGACTAACAAGAGGGTAGTATTAACATATACAGCATGGGTACACAAGACAAAGGGATGAGTCATATCCTGAAAGCAATGCACTGAGATGGCCAAAATTTCATCGTGCTACCAAAAACACACAACTTAAAATTTATGAATTGTTTATTTCTAGAATTGCCCATTTAATATTTTTGGACTATGGTTAACTATAGGTAACCAACATTGCAGAAAACAAAACAGAATAAAGAGGGACTATGGCATTCAAATTTAATCCTAAAAGCGATTCTATGAGAAGTCACTGTCATACCCAATTTACATAAGGGAAACACAAGAACAATGTATACAAAATGTCTATCCAACATAGCTGAAGATTAACTCAAGAGAGAATGTTTGAGAGGTTCAATAGGGATGCCAGGATTGCTCAGCAGGTTAAGTGCTTGCTTTGCAACCCCAGGGTCTGAGGATCGAGTCCCAGCCCCAGCCTGTGTGGACGCTGAACTGGGGTATGGCCTCAGTTCAGTTTTCACTGGGGCAAGCTTTTCATGTACAATGGCCCTCCAGCTCATAGGGGCATGCCTCCCACATGGGAAGCCCCCCGCCAAGTTCCTGCCCTGCGTGGCCCAGCACCCACCTGGGTGGAATAAAACAATGTCAAAAACTGATGATGTACAACTATGGAGATTGCTCTGGGTCCTTACCCTTCCCTCTGTCTCTCTCTGTCAGAAACAATTTAAAAAAAAGAGGTTCAATAAATGTTAGTTTCCATTTTATGAAGCCATCATTACCCTGATACAAAAGCCAAATAAGAGCACTACAAGAGGAGGAAACTAGACACCAACATTCCTAATGAATACAGATAAAAAAAAATCTCAACAAAATATTAACAAATCAAATTCAACAGCACATTAAGATGATCACATACCATGATCAAGCAGGATTTACCCTTGGAATGCAAGGATGGTTCAACATACCCAAATCAATAAAAGTGATACACCATAACAGACTGAAAGATACAAATCACATTATCATCTCAATAAGACACAGAAAAAGCATCTGACAAAATATAACATCCTTTAATAATATAAGTGTTCAACAAATTGGGTATAGAAGGAACATGCCTCAACGTAATAAAGGCCATATACAAAAAGCCCACATCTAACATCATACCTAGTAGAAAAAGTGAAGGTCAGGAACAAGAAAAGGGTGCCCATTCACCACTCCTATTCAACATGGTACTGGAACTCCTAGCCAAAGCAATCAAGCAAGAAAAGGAAATAAAAGAAATCCAGGGGAAAGCCGGGACGGCTCAGCGGGTTGAGCGCTCGCTTTGAGGCCATGAGGACCGAGGATCGAATCCCGGCTCCGGCCCAGGCAGGACCCACGTGCTGAACTGGGGAGTTCCCACAGTTCGGTTCTCTAACTGTCTCTGTCTCTGTCTCTCTCTCTATCTGTCAAAAAGTAAAATAGAAATAA
>PVKE010029457.1:0-20236 GCA_004027555.1 Craseonycteris thonglongyai | reverse complement strand
TGAGGACCGAGGATCGAATCCCGGCTCCGGCCCAGGCAGGACCCACGTGCTGAACTGGGGAGTTCCCACAGTTTGGTTCTCTGTCTCTGTCTCTGTCTCTCTCTCTATCTGTCAAAAAGTAAAATAGAAATAACTATGCACTGAAGACAAAAAGATAATTTCTCTCTATAAATGTGAAAAGATAAAAAAAAAAAAAAAGAATGTACATGTAGGGGATGCCAGGATAGCTCAACAGGTGGCGTGCTTGTCTTGCAGCCACGGGGTTCGGGGATCAAGTCCCGGCCCTGGCCTGTGCAAACCCATATACTGAACTGGGGAGTGCTTCCCATGTGGGAGGCCCCCAATTCAGTTTTTGCCCCATGTGGCCCCACATCCACCTATATGGTATGAAACTATCTCAAAACTAATGATGTACAACTATGGAGACTGCTCTGGGGCCTTAAATCTTTAAAAACAAAAGAGTGTACATGTAATATAATACTAAAATCACAAAGAAAAAATGAAAAATAAATGTGAACTCTTTCTAGTTTTAAAGATTATGAAGTTAAATGGTATGTTCAAAAACAAAATAATTCTATGGCAAAAAAATAAGGGAAATGTTAAGAAGAAAGGTGGGAAGCCAGGATGGCTCAGCGGGTTCTGTGCTTGCCTTGCAGCCCTGGAGTCCAAGGATCAAATCCCAGCCCCTGGCCCATACAGACCCATGTGCTGAACTGGGATGTGCTTCCCATGTGGGAGACCCTCAGTTTGCTTCTGCCGGGGCAAGCCTCCCATATGGGAGGCCCATGGCCCAGTTCCTGCCCTGCATGGTCCACCTGGGTAGAATGAAACTATGTCAAAAACTAATGATGTACCGGTACAACTATGGAGACTGCTCTGGGCCATCCCCCTTCTGTCTCTGTCAAAAACAATAAAATAAATCTTAAAAAAATAAAAACGTAAGAAAGAAAGTTAAGGAACCTCACAGGATAAGATTAGCAAAAAACTACAAGTTAAGATTTATTGGGCTATTCTGCTATAAAACAGAATTTGAATGCTGCAGCTTTGACATAAAAGCATCCCAGTTCTCTGAAGCTCTGCAGTAATAACACTTGAGTCATTTCCAAATGTTTCCATTATTTCACTTTATTCTCAAAACAACTCTGAGAATTAAGGCGCTTCAACCAACTTCATATATTAGTGGCCAAGGGAAAACCAAGATGACTCCTGATTCATGGTAGAAGTGGGAGGAGAGCCAAGGATTCCTGCCATTAAATGCCTCACTGTCTCTCAATTTAACTTTAGTAAGCTGTCTAACATTTTTTTAAACCCACATAAAAATAAAAAATAATGCTATCAGAGATTTTTACATTATAGCTGGCAGTCAAAGAATACCCTCTATACTGGCGGCATTAAGTTAGTTATAATAAAATTTTTAGTGTAAATAGTTTTGAAATATATAGTATAGGCACCTATCCAAAAATAATATACTTACTTAGAATGCTGAAGTTTATCTTCTATTAATGGAAGAACAGCTGGAATCATTTCTCGAGGGAAAATCTGGCTGACGACAGTAAGTGCCATACATACTTCCACCAGGTTAGTGCTCTGCAAGTCCTGACATTATTAAGCAAAGAAAACATTCAGTGCAAATTTCGAAACAAGGGAGAACAAGCTCAATATTGCAATGGTCCTACATACTTAATAGTTTTGAACTCACTTCATAATTAATTTGTACATTCAGACTTATCTCATTTTATAGGAATATTTCAATTGCCTTAATAGTCAACAGATAAATAAACACATAGCCAAAAAGCAACTGATCCAAAAGAATATTATATTTCTGTTCTGACACTGGCCAAAGTAGTCACCTTTATCACAGCTTTTAAAACTTGTCTAAACTAACAAACCAACTTCAACAATTTTCCTTTTTTCTTTTTTTTAAAGATTTAATTTTTATTGTTTGAGGGAAGGTGAGAAAGAGAGAGTAGAGAGAAGGGGGAGGACCCAGAGACGTTTCCATAGTTGTACAGCATTAGTTGTGACACACCTTCATTCTACACAGGTGGATATGGAGTTGTGCAAGGCAGGAACTGAACCTGGGGCCTCCCACATGGGATGAGAGAACCTTCACCACTAGGCCATCCAGTGGTTACCAGTTGCGCCACAGTTAGCAGCAGATGGGTTTCATGGGCCAGGACTGGGATTCAATCCCTGGACCTCTCAATTGCAAGGCAAGCACTCAACCATGAGCTATCCCAGCACCCCTAACAAGTTTTCTTGTTAATCAATACTATAGTGGAAGTTTAAAAGAAAGTAATTCTAAAATATATACAATAAAATGCATTCATTCATATATGCTTAAAAATACATAAAGTTTATAAATAATTCTAATAGTACCTGAAAATATGTTTTTGGAAATTTGGAAAAACTGAAACTACTAGTAACATTAATAGAGCATATAACTTAAAATTCGGAAAGTATTAACACAAACACACAGATTCAGATATCAAAAGACTGGCATGATAAACATGAAAAAGCTCAACAGTCAATTATACTTCATTACCAATTTTGATTAAAAGTTTAATAAAAAAAATATTGTGTGGATTATTTTTATTGTACATACCAGTCACACAAGTGTACTGTATTCTCCTTTAAAATGGCTTTTAGAATGTAAAAGATTTCAATTATTCAGTGTGTATCTATATCCCTATAGAACAGATCCTAGAGAAAGATACAATAGCATGGAAAGTACATTGAACTCAGAGTCTGGAGATCTGCTTTTATAAATAAAATAATAAAACAGCAGAAGTCACAATTACTGTTTTACATAGTGTTTTCATCTAACCCTCACAACTTGGTTAGGTTCTATTATTATCCTCATTTTACAAATGCATAAACTGATCTCAAAGATCTTTCTAAACACATTCTGTAAGCTTATCTTCTTCCAAAAAGACATAATTCAATATGATTGAAGAGAAATGTCAGACGCTTACAGAAATAATTTACACATGATTTCATATTAACCAGCATATTATACAGTACCTTTACAACTGTATTGACAAGGAGAAGCAAAAGTTCATGACTTTCATGTAGAAATAATGAAACCGCCAAATAGCCTATAAATTTTGAGAAGAAAAGTTTATTATCTGTCAAAAATTATCCTAAGAAGTTAAAGCAATAACATATTCCAAATTTTAAGTGTCAAGATACCAGTTAAAGGTAAATATGAAAACAAACTGCAAAATATGAGATTCAAAAACTTCAGAAAGGATGATTTTAGGTGTTCTTCATCCTGAAATCTTTCAGAATTATGTATTTCCCAGGATAGACCTGAAATGGAAAAGACGCTACTGGTACCAGCTTAAAGTCCTGTAAATGACATCAGGAATATATGCCTTCTATCATTTGTGCAAATCTCTCACAATCAACCAAAACATTTTTAATCTTGTATTCAAACATATGAGCATAGTTCTTCAAAAACTAACAGCTACTACAATTAATAGTGAGTTACTGGCAGTTGTTGAGTAAAGAAACTTGTCTATCCCATTAAACATATTCACTAATGTATGCATTAAAAAAGTACATCTTTTTTTTTTTAATCTTTTTTTTATTTATTTTTATTTATTTTTGACAGAGAGAGAGAGAGAGAGAGAGAAAGAGATACAGAGACAGAGACAGAGAGAGAACTGAACTGGAGTTCTCCCCAGTTCAGCATATGGGTCCGCATGGGCCGGGACAGGGATTCGATCCCTGGTCCTCGGCGCTGCAAAGTGAGTGCCCAACCCACCGAGCCATCCTGGCTTCCCCAAAAAAGTACATCTTAACATTGAGAAAATACATTAATACTTTGACAAATACTATGTGCATGAACTCTAGATGTTCCATGTTATTTTCCTGTCATCCTTCATATTGACACTTGCTAGACAATTACTATAGGTCAAGTACATTATAAGCCTTACCTTATAACGTACTTGACTTATAGGTCAAGTACGTTATAAGCATTTAGACCTCACAACAACTCTATGAGGTAGGTATTATTATTATTCCCAATGTAATAATGAATCCCCCAAATGGTAAATGCCCAAGGTCTACAGCTATTCTATGGTGGAGCTAGGATTCAAACCCAATCAGTAGGAGTTAATTCATATTTTTGACCCCTGTGCTCTTCTCTCTCTCCACACAGCCTACCTTGAAGCCCTGTTCCCTGAATCCCACCCTCAATGTTTTTCAATTTTATCAATTCTTTCAGCCCTTCATTAGAGATTCTAATGTTAACTATCCCTCCACCATTACCCAGCATCCATATTATGTCTGTCTGTTGGGAAACATGAGAAAACTTGAGAAATTCCTATTCTCACAATCAAGCAGCAACGTGACCCATTGCAACATATTCATTGAAGGTCGGAGGAGCAGAGTTATAACTCCCACATTCATGAGAAAGAAAAAGAACAAACTAGGGCCAAGAAAGAGATAAGACAAACCCTTGAGAGAATTAAAGTACATTTAGGTCTTATCAGATTGCTATAAGAACTCATCTGTTCAGCTAAGGTATCACCTCCACCCAAGTCACCAATATAGAGGTACAAGAAGGTCAACAAATTAATCTAAAGACAACCTCAGTAAAACCTAATTCTGTTACAAAGAACTTCTTAATTGTTTTGTCAATCAGGAAACATGGAAAAAGATATTCTATGACTCAGAAAATGAAAAAGGTTTCAGAAAAACAATGAATAGCAAATATAATAGAGTATATTTGAAGTGGTTAAGGGTGAGGTATAAGATAATTAGGCTTTGACTCATAGAAAATTAGGTTTGCATTCTGGCTTCATCATTGATTAGCTCTATGACCTTGGACAAGTGACTTAACCTTTCTGAACCACAAGTGTTCTCCTCTGCAAAATGAATATATTATCTCACAAGATAAAACATCTAACATAAATGCCTGACTTAAAGGATACTGAAATTTATTTATTCAACAATATCCACATAAAAAATAAGAGGGCATTCTCCATCAGAGAAAAAGTGCAAAAATTAGTCTTAAAAAATCTCAGGAAGGTGGATGAGGCAATAGTACCAGAATGAAGACATCTAAAAGGTTTAAATGCTATATTAAAAAAATTCCACTCATTTGCCATGCATAAAGAAAATCTGATATCTGCAGATATGTGTCTCTCTACTTGGTAACAAAGTATTTTCCTAAGGAAGATCATGAATCTCAATAAAAATGACTCTGAGGTCTCCTTTAAGACAAGCCTCCATAACTACAAAATAACATATGTACAAGATTATTCATTGCAATATTATTTATAAGAGCAAAAATAAAAAACAACCCAACCCATATGTCCACCAATAGAGACCTGGCTGCAAAAATTATGATATGCTCATCCGCCCAATTATGCAACTGTTTAAAAGTATGAAAATGTCAAAGTGTAGATAGAGTAATCTATACAGCATGCTCTTTTGTGTAAGAGTGTATGTGAGTGTGTATCCATGCTTTTGCTTGTGTTTTTTCAAAGAGAAACAAGAAAAAGATTAATCAGAAACTAATGAAAATAGTTACTATGGGGGTAAGGAGCAAACTGGGTAGAGTGACTAGAAACGAAAGTGAGTCTTCTCTGATTATACCTTTTCATAAAGCCTTAATTTTTGAATGATGTAACACTTTACATACTTTAAAAATAAAATAAAATTGAAAATTTTAAAAATTATGTGAAAGTGAAAGAATCAGGATATAGCAACAGTTGTACAAAATAACTACACCACCAACCATCAAATATTTGTTGACTATCTCTTGTTTGTAAAATGTCCTGCCTTTAGGGATCTTCGAATTAGTTCAGGAGCTAAGACATTAATATATGCAAAGACAACAAAGATAACAAATGATAGAAGCCACCTGAGTGATCACAGAAGATTTAAAACTTGATTTGGAATATGGAAAAGGAGAGATAGGATGCCAAAGGGCATTCTACTTGGAGGAAAGAATAAAACAAATATAGAAGTTAGAAGAGTATTTGGTGAAGTTCAACAAGTACAATAGTGTGCATATAGTCTCAAAATCTTTACCCAGACATTTCCCACTGACACCCCATCATCTGACAGCACAGGTCAATATAACTCCTGAAGTATGCTAGTCCTTGACAAAATAGCACTATCAACTCCACTGAATAAACAATATATTCTACTCCTGTATTATTCTAAAGTGCTTCGCTCTTGGGATTCTGATATAAAGCTGGGTATATATGAATAGAAGATTTATCTCCTTGAAAAGATTTTTTCTTAATAGTCCTAAAGATTACAGAGATAAATTTTTAAAAAAGATACCACTAATCCTCATAGCTAACATTTGTGAAACTGAGGACAGGATATTTAAATTTTTTCAAGTCAGTTTCAGCTTTATTTTATAAAGAAACACTTCTGATCAGTAAACCGCTGAGGTTAAACAGACTTTAAAATCAGCTTTACTGAGGTATAATTTATATACAAGAAATCTCACCCATTTTAAGTGTATATTTCACTGAATTTTAACAAATATATATAATTATTTAACCACCAGTATAAGAACAGGCAATTTTTAATCTTCTCTGTAACTCCAAAATGCTATGAATCAGAAAAACTGATTTCATTTGCAGGCTTTGAGTTTTTGAAGTACCATCATTACTTAAAGCTTTGGAAATTACAAGGCAGTATTATAAAAACATACCACATACTTGCTATCATTCATTTTACACAGTAGCTAGAACTTCAAGGACATTAACTACAAAAGTCTTAAATACATACATACCTACTCTTTTTTCTAAAAGGTTTCCTTGTTGTGCCAACTTAATTGCATGTATGTAGCCAAAGGAAGCATCATATCCAAGCATTTCACAATATATAAGTCTCACCATACATTCCTTCATCATTTTCTGAAAAGAAAGATATCCAATAACTGTATAAATAGAATGTTTTGATTTTATTATGTTGTAATAATTTAACAGGAATACTGTAATCCTGGCACCAAAAAAAGAATACATACAAGGGAAAGTATTCAGCCATATATTATGAAAAATAAAGGCATTTATGGTTGGATTTTATCTGGACGGCCCTCGTATATATATAATAAATTAATCACCCAAAGTCAGGCTTTTTAAATAAAAGTTGCTCCTAAATTTAACTATAAAGAGTATTCATTTTAGTAAAAATTTCAATATTTTGTTAGTGGCAACACTATAAAATAAAGCAACTGTAGCTATTTCTAATTCTAGGTGCCTCTCATGTAAAATTTGGTTATAACATGAGAAATGTGATCCTCAAATAAAATTTCACCCATGGTAATTTGACTTGGCTTCTAGAACCCAACACACCACTGTATTACGTTCTGTCAAATGAAAATACCCATAAAATTCCCACAAGTGGGTAATAATTTCTGTAATGAAATATTTTTCACATTTAAAAAACAAATTACACATGGACTTTCTTCAGAATTATTATGTTGTATATAATATGCCACCGTTTGCTCTCTAGGTATTATTTTTCAACAACTGTAGTGAATTATTATGAATAAAGGATATGATTTTATTAATGGTTTACCCATGCCACTATTGTAATTTTTTAATCGGGTCTTTCAGTATTTACAACACAAGCAAATAAGAGGTTTTAGTAGATCCCATAAATTTGTTTTATTAGTATGATAATCTTTGCATTCTTTATTTGCATCACTGAGTATTCTGTTTACAGCAAATTTTTGTCAGAAATAAAATTTGTTTCAAAATAAGAAAAGTTTACATTATTTTAATATCTAAAAATTAATTGGGATTAGTATATTACAGGATTACTAAATTACAAAACCCTTAGAAAACAATAAAATACAATAAAGTTAAGGATTATAATGTTTAATATTTCAAATATATACTTATATATATAGACATTCACATATGTATACACGCATATACACACACAGACATCAGATTAGCTATGCTTTGAGTTTCATTTGTCCACATACCATTATGCTCATAAAAGGAAATATACATTTTCTCAAACTTTACAAGTGTTATGTACAAGTTCATGTACTTATGCAAAATGATCACCCTGATATTTTTATTAGAGGTGGGGGATGAAAATTCCCATATTGACTTATAAACAGAAGGTACTCACTAAAGATTTGCTAAATAATGTTGCTTTAAAAAATCTCATTATGAGAAACTACATTAAAATTAGGAAAGAAGGGAATACTGGGATAGCTAACAGGTTAAGTCCTTGCCTTGAACATGTGAGGTCTAGGGATCAAGTCCTGGCCCCCATTGGTGCAAACTCATATGCTAAACTGCCCCCAGTTTAGTTCCCACCCCTCGTGGCCCCACATCCACCTGTGGGGAATAAAACCACGTCACAGCTGATGATGGGCAACTATGGAAACTGCTCTGAGCCCTTCTGCCTTCTCTCTGTCTCCTTTCTCTCACCTTCTCTCAAACAATATAAATTTTTTTTTTTTTTTAATTAGGAAAGAAAAAGAAATCCTAGATCTTAATCTAACTACATAGCAACTGCATATAGTAGTCACTCATTAAATAGTTGCTGAAATGAATGTTGTTTGAAAAACCAACTTATATGGAACCAAGTTTAAAAACAACTAGATTCTGATTTAGCTACTGGGCAATATATTTAGTTTTAGCAAGAAAACCATTTTTCTACCTTGTCAGTCAACCTATACTCCAAGATGTATAATAGTAACATGAGATCTACAATATAGCAGTTCAGGTCTGAAAATATTATTTTAAATGATATATCCCAACCTTTTCTCAATGTCCACATTAAAACAGTAAGAACAGCACTGGGGACCCAGGAATATATGCCACATTTATCACATGGGCCATCAGTCAAGCAAGTGCTTCTTCAGTGAAGCCAGTCAGTATAAAAAGCTAAATAAAGTTAATATCTGACTTACTACCATCCATAACTGATTGTGACTAAGACAAATTAGATTTTTAGCAACTGATCAATTCGATGCTACTATCCAGCTTACCGTGGACCAGATTTCATATTCCAAATGTGCTGGCACTATATAAACTTACCAGTGTTGTTGTAGGAGAAGAAACAGTTGCTTTCAGATTACTCAGTTCCTGCTGGATTAATTTCTCTTCCTCCTATAGACGTGAGAATATTTAAATGCATAAATAACTGTCTCTTAAATTATAACAAAATTTTTAAAGGGAAAAATATAATTTATAATACTTTTAATAAAAAAGAAATACTAAAGAAGAGTTATAAAAATTAGGTGCTTAAGATTTGCCTGAAAGCATTTCTCCAAACCTCAAAATTATTCCTGGAAAGAATAAATATTTCCAGTCTAACCCACTATTCTTCTTTTCTTCATTTAGTTACTATCCCCTTAAGGGTGGTTTATCAGAAAATTATTTTAAACATAAAAATTAACAGTGGAGAGAAAGTGGAAAAGAAATTTTTCATATACTGGCCCAGGATAAGATTCTCACTCCCCTTAAAATTAAAATCTTCATGGGATAGAAAGGAGAAATAGGGTAAGAAAACAGAAACAAAATTGGTCTTTTTCCCTTAATCAAGTTTCCCCAACCTGTGGCCCACACAAATTCGTAAGCTTTCTTAAAACATTCTCAGTTTTCCTTTTTTTAAAAAAAATCTCATCAGCTATCCTCCATGTTAGTGCATTTTATGTGTGGCTCAAGATAATTTTTCCAATATGGCCCTGGGAAGCCAAAAGATTAGACACCCCTGCCTTACACTCTCCTTTTCTACTTATTTCTCACATCCTTTCCCTCATGGCCCATCTGTAACACACAATAAACATGTGGTCTGCATTGTAGTTTACCTCCTTTAAGCACTTGAAAATTGGCCCTATTTTTTACTAACAATAATGTTATTTTTAAATTACACACTGAATTAGCAGATGCCCATTAGGTATCTAATCAAGAATTACTAGTGAAGTACTGCCACATTTTACGTAGTTTCAAACTGCAATTTAGGACCAAAAATATTTTTTAAATTTCATTGACCATCTCATAAAAATTAGCAAAGGACAAAACATTAAGACAAACAATACTAAGTGTACAAATAATTACTTTTGAATGTGAAGCAGGCCCTCTCCCGTATAACATCATCTTATTTTAGTTAAAAAATAACATTTAAAACACTCAGTGCTCTTTGAAGAAAAACCTCCTGTCTTTTCTTCTTTCCTGACATTTATTTCATTGTACATAGATTGTTCATACTTGTCTGAAGCCCAAGATGAATGACTGATTCTTTGGGAAAAGGAAATGTGTTTTATTGTTTCCTGGGTGTCTAACACATCATCTCTTTCATAAATATCTTCTGAACAAATTATGACAAAACACATGATCTCTTCTTAAGATATGAACTCCCCGAAATTTTGAGTAAGTCTCTTACACAATCTGTGCAACTACCAAAAGTGTGTGGGAACTTAATAACTTCTATTATACATGCTCATTTTCAAAGTCCATCAGAGGGAGACTTACTCAGCTAAATTTCCATCTTGGCCCAAGAGTTATGGGCCATGATGGAAATTTAGTTATGCTTTTCCTTTGCCTTACCCATTGGTCAACCTAAAAGCCTCAATCAATCTCCCCAAAGACAGTCAACAAGAGGTCCCGATGGAGGGGTCTGTTCCCCGTGTGTGACATCTAGTAGGTGAAAGAACTTGGGAGACAGAAAGAAACTGAGTAGGGGAAAAAACTTTGCGGAAGGTAAATAATGCTGACACTTGCACTGCACTTGGTATTTTCACGCGCTTGATGCCTAATCCTCGAAACAATCTATGAAATACGCATTGGAACTTTTCCACGTCTGCGCTCAGGAAACACATGGAGGCTCAAAAATTACAGATTTGGCCCCAGATCGTGAGAAGTCAGTGTCAGGGCCAACTGTGGAAACCCGGCCTCCTAGTTGTCAGTTCGGGTAAGAAAGTGGCGCTTCCAGACAGACGCAAAGACGGGTGGGCACACACAGTCCCTGAGCGCCGTCGGGGGTCCCACCCCGTAGGCTAGCCCCCAGATCAGGGTCTCGCAGCGCCGGGACCTCCCCAGGCGGCCCTGACCTCCCGGCCCCACCGGCACCTACGTGCTTGGAGGTGAGCGCGGTGATGGCGCGGACCAGGCTGCCCAGCCGCGAAGAGAAGGGCGCCTTGGCGGCCGCAGCCCCACCGACCGCCTGGTTCTGCAGGAAGAGCCCCGGCAGCGCCGTCAGCGTCTTCTCCACTATGTCGCTCATCGCCGCCGCCGCCACAGCCCACACTCCGGTGGCCGCCCGGCTTCATGCCCAGCCCCAGCCGCGCCGCCGGCCCGGCCTCCGTAGAAACTTCCTGTTTGTTTGAAGAAGAAATCTTTATTCAGGTTCCGCATAGACACACACGCGGTCGTCATCGAGAGAGGCCACTGGAGGGCGCCCGAGTCCGCGCGGAGAAAGAGCCTCTCGCCCAGCTGGAGCGCTTGGTGGATACGCACCGGCAGACAGACCCGGCATTGGCAGGTTGGATGGCAACCCCAGGATCCCGCGCATCTCTGGGTCCTGCTGCGGTAGCCGCTCTGGCCAGCCCCCCCTTACACTTGGTTCTCCAATGCAATGTCTCCCTTCCCGTTTAGCAACCTCCGAGCTGCCCAACACCGCATCTCGGGGTGCACATGCCTGGCCCCCATTCGGCCACCGCTCGTGGAGGGACCACAAGCGAGCTGCCCAACCGACCTCCACCGAACCGGGAAGGGCTGGATCCCCGCGGGTCCCCGCGGTCCTGGGAACCTTGGTTGTGCTGAATGACCGCGCGGCTGTCCTGCGGTTCCATCCTTGCAGGTTCAAAGCCCGCCGCGTAGGGGGGACTCGTGGCCACTTTACTTCTCATCCACCTCCCTCTCCTGAGATTTGGGGAACCACCAGGAAAGGCTGAGGTCTCCCAGCTGGCCGCGCAGGTTAAAGGTCTCTTTCCTGGAGCAGAAGACCTGCGTGGCCCAGCGGATTAGGATAGTTCTCCCTGTTCAGCCCTCACAAGGCTCCCTTTTAGAGCTGATCACAGCTCTCACTACATCGGTATTTACACCCCTGTACAGCAGATTGCTATTGCCATTACCCCAGTTCCTTTCTGCCTGGGACAGAGTCTAGTACAGTGATTCTCAAACTGTGGTCTGGTGACTTCTGAAGGTCCCCGAGACCCTTCCAGGGGGGTCCTCGAAGTAAAAACTATAGTCATATTACTTAAATGTCACTTGTTGTCTTTACTCTCATTCTCTTGGGATTGTACAGGGATGTTCTCAAGACAATAGTTGACTTAATGGCTCTGTTGGCTGGTGAAATGTGTGCACTCTTGGGTTTTCTAGAACCATCTAAGGTTCAGGGTATGTGTGTTTTCAGAAATTAAGTCATTTTGTCTTCAGTACTTCTAGTGCGTTCTTACAAGCAATCTTCGCTTATACGTAATCTCCGTGACCTCATTAATCTTCCAACAAATCTTCCAATAAGCAGATTTTTGAAATCCCTAAATTGCCTTGTACCTATGGAGAAACAGGTCTTTTTGTTGACTTGTTTTGCAAGGATATATTTTTTAATGTATTGAGAACTTCTGAACGTTAAAATTTTTATCTCAAGCTGTTATTCTTTTGGAATGTAATCTTTTATTCTGAAATAAAATTTTGTTTATAATTTTTTTTATTTTAGTACCTTTCATTGGCTCACAAAAGAGAGAGCAGAAGGCTTTTTTTTTTTTTCATCCCTCCCACATCAAAAGATGCTTTAAAAAAAAGATAATATTCACAACAATATCAGAGACTTCTCTGACTCAGGTAATGGGAAGAATCTGGGTAAAACTGTGACTAAGTAAGTGTAACAATAGCTTCTTTCATTTCCATCCATGGCTTTGGAGATGGTAATAATAATACACTATCTTGTCTTATTTAATAGAACATTTCAAATACTATTATGGTGCCAGTTAACTTGAAGCATTATGAGACCAATTATTCAGTTTAAAGGAAAGGGAATTGAAGATTTTAAACATGATAAGTTCTTCAAAAGCCAAAGCTTAGGGAAGCCGGGATGGCTCAGTGGGGGAAGTGCTCACTTTGCAGCGCCAGGGACCGAGGATCGAATCCCCCAGCCCGTGCGGAACCATATGCTGAACTGGGAGCTCCCCGAGTTCAGTTCTCTCTCTCTCTGTCTGTCAAAAATAAATAAATAAATAAAATTTTTTTAAAAAAAGCCAAAGCTTTCTTGTTATCACTTTTCAAACCAGAAATTAAAAAAGCACTAAAGCAACCTATAAGTTAAATTATTGTACTGCCCTGACCAAAGGAGGGGCTAGAATAGCTGAGGGACTAATAAAGCCTGTACATTATTGAGTGAATACCTGATAGGTGAAAAAAATCAAAGAAATCATGGTAGTGCTACTTTCCAAAGATGCAGTAACTTATGAAATTAGAAATTTAGTTGCAAACATAAAGACTGAGTGGCTATCTCATCTGCAAAGTTATACTGCCTTTAAGATGAACAAATATGTAATTATAGGTACAGCTAGACTTGTTGCTTTGCTTGTATCTATCCAATGTCTGTACCAACTAATACTTGAAGGAGATCTTTTATATAAATGCTTGTCAGTAATCCAAAAGGGTGCTGAAATAAAGTGTTAAACAATTTTAATTTCATAGTTCATCCTGGAACAACTGTGCTATTTGCATTGATGGTATAAAAGTAATGCTGGGCAAAACTGCTGGCACCTTGACACAAATCAAGGCAGAAGCTTCAAACTATACTCTTCACCACACACTCACACCTATAATAATAATTTTTAAAAGGCCAATTTCACCTAAGAATTTTAATGAAGCAGTAAGAATTTTTAATTTAATTTTTTTTTTTTTTAAGATTTATTTTTATTGTTTTTTAACAGACAGAGACAGAGAGAAGGGGGAGGGCCTAGTTGACAGCATTAGTTTTCCATATAGTTTCACTCCACTGGTGGGCACAGGGCTGCGCAGGGCAGGAACTGGGCCGGGAGCCTCCCACATAGGCCCTGGCAAGAACTGAACTGGGGACACACCCCTTTTCAGCATATGGGTCTGCATGGGCCCAGGTAGGGATTCAATCCTCGGGCTCTGAGGCTGCAAAGAGAGTGCTTAACCCGCTGAGCCATCTCAGCTTCTCCAGAATTTTTAATTTTACTAAATCTCAATTCTTTAGTATATTTTTTTAATTATGTGTGACAAAATGGGAATGAAAATACACACAGCATACAAAACTACTTCTTGTTGATTTTTAATGTTGTATCAAAGAATACCCACAATATTTGAAAAGGCTATTAAAATACTTTTTTCTGAACTATAGATCTGTGTGAGGCCAGGTTTTTTTCCATAAGCTTCAAACAAAATCACAACCCTGTGGTAGGCTGATAATGGCTCCCAAGGATACATCCACACCCTAATCCTTGGAGTTTGTGAGTTACCTTATACAGCAAAACTTGCACAGATACGATCAAAGAACTTGTGATAAGAGATTGTCCTAGATTGTCTCAGTGAGCCCTAAATGCCATCACAAAGTACTTGTAAGAGAGAAGCGAAAGGATATTAGCCACCACACACAAAAGAGAGAAACTGAAGTAAAGATAGAGGCAGAAATTTGATGCAGCCACAAATTAATAAATGCCAGGAGCCACCAGAGCTGAAAGAGGCAAGGAACAAATTTTCCTCTACAGCCTCCAGGGGGGGCACTTCCCCGGCCACACTTTGATTTCAGCCCCCGGGAACTGATGTTGAACTATCTCTATCTGACCAGATTATGAAGAAATTGCTGGAGCACTTCCAGAGCCTTCTACCCTGTGACCCAGGCCCAAAGATCGCTGAATTCCCACCAATTCTTACCATTCCTCCTCAAGCAGAATTCCACCTTGCGAAGTTAAAAATGGAAAATAGAGCCACAAAACAAATGTAAAAAGCCCCAAAGTGGAATTCCTGGTAGGAAAAGATACAGAATTATATAGCAGGACTTACTAAGATTTAGAATTATAGGATGTGAGAACAGGAAAGAAAACTTGGAGGTTATCAACTCACCCAATCACCCAATTTTGTAGAAAAGGATACTAATATTTAGACTGGAAGCCTCTTTACCAAGGTCACCCAAGTTTAGGAATAAAACTGAAATTGCAACCTTAAAACTAGACCTTGAACCCGAAGGGTTTCCCCTGTACTTTCATGGCACTGACAGTGAAAAGATTGCTTGTGGCTTCCTTTTCTGATACTCTGACTTCACGTCTCGCCCTGAAACAAAGGGGATATGAATATTCTTTTTAAGCTCATAATTTTGAACTGTCCATTTTTTCTCTATAAACATGGACTCTTCTTTCTCCTTTTCCCATCTTTACTCTTGTCACAGGTAATTTTTCTCATAATGACACACTATCACAGGGATTGCACCTATTAAATTAAACCCTCTAGAGTGGAGCTACCATATGACCCAGCAATCCCCCTTCTGGGTATCTACCCAAAACACTTGAAAACCTTAGTCCATAAAAACATATGTACCCCAATTTTTATTGCAGCGCTGTTCACAGTGGCCAAGTCATGGAAATAACTAAAGTGTCCTTTGATAGATGACTGGATAAAAAAGCTGTGGTAGACATATATATGAATATTACTCAGCTATAAGAAAAGATGAAATACTGTTATTTGCTACAACATGGATGGAACTTAAGATCATCATGCTAAACCAGACAGAAAAAGCAAAGAGGGGAAGCCGGGATGGCTCAGTGGGTTGAGCGCCCCCAGTTCAGTTCTCTCTCTCTCTCTCTCTCTCTCTCTCTCTCAAAAATAAATAAATAAATAAAAATATATATTAAAAAAAAAAAGATAAGCAAAGAACCATATGACTTCACTCATGCAGAATATACACAACTGAAAGCAACAAAGAAATAAAACCTCATGGACACAGTCAATAGTTTAGTGGTTACCTGAGGGTAAGAGGGGAGGGTGCTGGGAGGGGCAGGGGGAGCTAAATATGTGGTGATGGAAAGAAAGCTGACTCTGGGTGGTAAACACATATTGTACAACTGGAACCTATGTAATTTTTACTAATCAATATCACCCTAATACATTTAACAATAAAAAATAAAATAAAATAAACCTTCTAGAACTGGATATCCTGTCTCTTCTTCCAGTCAGGGAGGAAGGGACTCATTATGTGAGTGAGGTGCATGTCCCTTAAGAAGATGAAGTGGTCCTCAGACAGCAGGGGGACAAATTAGTTTATTTTCTATAAGAATATAGGCAACAGCACACACACTTTCCAAGCCAGGCTGTCTCACTTGGAAATACATACAGATGTACAAAAAGGGCAATAAAAGTTATTTTCTTCAGTGCAATTCCTAAGCTTCCTTTTACTTAAAATTTTTTTTGAATAGATGTTAAATTCACTTTATTCAAAATTCAAAATGTACAAAAAGGTTATACTGAGAAAAGTCTTTCTCCCTTGCCATCTCCAGCCACTCATTTCCCCTCCCTAAAAGAACTGCTATGATCTATTTCTTCAGAAATATTTTATACATAAACATTAACTTTCACTTTGAAAGCCTCAGTTCCACCCCCACGTCCACTGAGAATTCAGACCACTTATTTTCAGGATATATCTCTAGGGAATCATCCCCTCATGTCACATTTTTTTTCTGAAAAATCTCTGCCCTCAGTTGATGGGACTATTGAAGACCGACAACAGTCGTTCTTGTTCACTGACTCCAGGGTTGCCTTGTCCTGGGACTGTGCCTGGGAACCACCTGAAGGGAGTTCAAGGACACACACATAATCCATCCGGTTCTTACCCTCTACCCTCAGCCAGACTCTTCCCTAAGTCTCCAGCTTATCTCATCCTATGCCCAAACCCCTCAGCTTTTAAACTCCATTCAGATTTCCTCATCCACGTGCTTGTTGGGTTTGACATTTGGCAACACATTCCCTGAAAAGCCCGTGTCAGCTGTCACCAATAATTCTGATCTTCCATTCTAGCTAAATTGCCCACGTTTGCCCCTAATAATATGCTTAATATACCCCCATTGCTCCATTTTTCCCTGACACAATCCTGCTTTAGTACCTCATCTCTGACCTGGATTATTATAAAAATCTTTTAATTAGTCACCCACCGTTACCAATTTCTTCTCTTTTCAGCCAACCCTTCAGAGAGAGAGCTTTCTATCTTAAAAATCTGATCATATTAGTCTCGGTTCAAAATAATCTGATGGGTAAAATGCTAACTCCTTGATAACTTTCCCATTGTCTGCCTCTCCACTAGGCTTAGGTCAGCATTTTTTGTTTTAGTGATATTGAGCGGCTGACTGTTTCCAGAATAGGCCACACTTTTAACTCCTTGTGTTTTTGCACACGCTGACTGCCTGGGATATTCTTCCACTCTTTACACTTCTATTTATCCTTTAAAAGAGAACTCAGGCATTATTTCCTCTATGAAGCTTTCCTGGCCTCATGTTTTTAGCTTGTACAACCTCTACTAACATTGAATTGAAATGATCTATTTGTATGTTTCTCTCCCCTGTTAGAACTCACCCCTCAGGGACAGGAGCTAGAGTTGGTTATTCTCCATTCTAGCACAAAATCTATATTGTCATGGAAAGCTCTTTATGGTATATTGATATAGGTGAAGAAAACAGCTTATAAAATATATGTATGCGTGGTTTGAATCCATCTTTGCCAAAATACATGTCAACCTCAAATTTATCACAATTTGTAAACATAAAATTATCTGCCTGATTCATTTCATGTCTTTCTCCCTTGCTAAGCTGAAAGCTCCTTGAGCACAGGGATTGGACGAGATGTTCATCACCAGTTGCCCACAGCCAGGCACTTAGTAAGTACTCATTGTACGTTTATTAAAGGAAGTGTGTGGTGGGAGGGATGAGTGTGCATAGAAAAATATCTGTAAATGTAAATACCCAAATGTTAAGGGTGGTTGCCTCTGATGGTGGAATTATTATTTTTACTTTGTATGTTTTTCTTTATATTTCTTGGTATTTACTGAATTTTTGGAAATGATAATAATCATAAGGAAAATCAAAACTATTTTAGGAAGGAACTAGGAACTCAGGGACCCATCCAACAAGCCCCAGTGCTACCATCTTTGTCAGGGTAGATGATGTGGATTTTCCTCAGACACGGTACTTACAGGAGCTGAGAGTGTCAGAGATTAAAACAGACCATAGGAAGAACTACAAATAGAAAGAGATGCTAGGAGACCATCTGGTTATTGTTCCCCACTATTGGCAATCATCTGTGGGAATATAAAGAAGTACCCATTGATGAGCATCTCCACTATACCCAATCCCATATATTTGTCGCAATATCTAAATAGAGTATCGATTCCAACATTTACCAAACTGTACTTCTTAAATTGTTAATAGATATTCAGGTATTCTGTGGCTAAAATAATTGGAAAATGTTGCATGCTTGCACTCTACTCACAACCCTGCTCTTAGAGATATGAACTGCATCTTGTCATATTCACGATGCTGTGAAGTCCTATAAGAAAGAACTCTATTTAATTTTGTTTAATTTGACATTTCCCCAACATTTGTAAAATATGAAAAAAAATTTTTTTTAACCAAACAACAATCTTGTATCTCATTGAAAATTGTTTGGTAAACATAATTTTATTTAACATAAAAATGTATTTCAGGACAGGGCTTCTCATGTGACAGAAAAAGGAGATCGGCAAATCATCTCTATTGTCAACAACTATAAAGCAAAATTATCAAGAACATTCATTTTAATGCTCTAAAAATCAATCAAATGAATACAACAAATTATGAATTATGCATTGAGAAGCATTTATTGAGAAATAAGTTTCTATGCTTTTCTCCTGTTTAAGAAAAAGACAGTGAAATGAAGACATTTCAACATAATCCAAGAATTTATTGCCAGCAGAATTGCCTTAGAAGAATGTTAAAGAGATTTCTTTAGGATATTAGGAAATGACACAAGACAGTACTTAACTGTACAAAGAAATGAAGAGTACAGGAAATGGTAAATATATGGGTAAATATAAAAGACTATAAATATATATTTTCTCTCTTCTTTAAATAACACCTTCAAAAAACAAAACTTTCTGTAAAGTAAATCCTAACACTGTATTGTTTGGTTTATAACATGTATGTCTATAATAACACAAAGGAAGGAGCAGTAAATAGAACTATATCAGAGCGAAATGTCTATATTTTACTTAAATATTATTACTCTGGCTATTATTAATCTGAAATACATTGTGATAAATTAAGATGAGTATTGTAATTCCTAGAGCAACCACTTAAAATTAACTAAAAAATATAGGGAAAAATTAACATGGGAATTAAAACGGGATACAAAAATATTGATTAGACATAACAAAAAACAATAAAAGAGAAAAAAGGGAACAACAAAAATACACTGAACATGGCATATAGAGAAATGCCAAAATGGCAGACATGAATCCAGCTATATTCATAATTATATTAAATCTGTATGAGCTCTTTCCTTCATTGATAGATTTTTGTATGTTGAATCACCCTTACACTCCAGAAATGAATCCCATTTGGTCAAGGCTTATAATGTGCTATTGAATTCTGTTTGATAGTATTTTGTTAAAAATGTTTGCATCAATATTCATAGGAATATTGATCTATGGTTTTCCTTTATTGTAGTGTCTGTCTGACTTTGGTATCAGGGTAATGCTACATTTGTGGAATAAGTTTGGAAGTATTCCCTCCTTCAATTTTTTTGGAAGAATTTGAAGAGAGGGGAAGCCGGGATGGCTCAGTGGGCTAAGTGCTCACTTTGCAGTGCCAGGGACCAGGGATCAAATCCTGGCCCTGGCCCGTGCGGAACCATGTGCTGAACTGGGAGCTCCCCCAGTTCAGTTCTCTCTCTGTCTCTGTCAAAACTAAAAATAAAAAAATAAAAAAAGAATTTGAAAAGGATTGGTGTTCATTCTTTAATTGTTGGTTAGATTCACCAGTGATGCTATTTCATCCCAGGCTTTTATTTGTTTGGACATTTTTATTTAATCTCCTTATTAATTATGGGTCTGTTCAGATTTTCTGTTTCTTCATGATTCAGTCTCATGTTACTAGGGACATTACTTCTACTAGACCCTGTATTTTGGATAACAGTCATTTATCAGATATATAACTTGTAAAATATTTTTTCTTAGTCTGTGTCTTATCTTTTTAACTTATTAAAAGTATTTTTGGTGGAATGCTGGGATAGTTCAGTGGATTGAACAC
>PVKE010029456.1:0-20236 GCA_004027555.1 Craseonycteris thonglongyai | reverse complement strand
GAAAGCCGGGACGGCTCAGCGGGTTGAGCGCTCGCTTTGAGGCCACGAGGACCGAGGATCGAATCCCGGCTCCGGCCCAGGCGGACCCACATGCTGAACTGGGGAGTTCCCACAGTTCGGTTCTCTAGCTGTCTCTGTCTCTGTCTCTCTCTCTATCTGTCAAAAGTAAAATAAAAATAAATATGCACTGAAGATAAAAAAAATAATTACTCTCTATAAATATAAAAAGATATAAAAAAAAAATGTTTACTGAACATTTACTATGTGCAAAGCACCAAAATAAAGGACACTTCCATACAAAGGTAGGCTTATTAACTTAGTCTGTCATAAACATTTATCATGGACCCATTGTTTGTAACTGAGAGTACATGGCTGCTTTTGACAGTGATGCTGGAGGTGGCAATGTCTCTTGGAGGATCATAATTGGAGCAGGAAAGTCCCATACGGAGCCCCTGTATGTCCTATATCCTAATTCATCTTTCTGGCTAGGCATGACATCATCAGAAAAAAAAATGACTGGAAGGATTCTTTGAAGTCATCTGATTTAATCCCCATCCTATATTAGGATCTCATCCACAAGATGTAGGACTGACCAGCTCCCAAACTTGGTTTGAATATTTTCATTGATGGAAATATTGCTATGCAAACCTAATTATTAATAATTGTTACAGTTAATAGCCGAGGCTGTGGAGTCAAATGCATGATTTTGAATATTGACTCTACCATTTACTAGCTGTGACTATGGGCAGACTTGCTAATACCTTTGTGCTTCAGTTTCATATGTTAATAATAATTATCACCTCACAGGATTATTGTGAAGACTAAGTGAGATAGTAGAATCAAAGCACTAAGAATCACATATTGGGGAACCTGGGATGACTCAGCAGGTTAAGTGCTCGCTTTGCAGCCCTGGAGCCCGAGAATTGAATCCTGGCTCCGGCCCATGAGGACCCATATGATGAATTGGTGAATTCCGTTCAGTTCTTGCCGGGGCCTATGCAGGAGGCTCCTGGCCCAGATCCTGCCCTGCGCAGCCCTGTGCCCACCTGTGGAGTGAAACTATATGGAAAACTAATGTTGTCAACTACGGAGACTGCTCTGGGCCCTCCCCCTTCTCTCTGTCTCTGTCTGTTTCTCTCTCTGTCAAAAAAACAATAAAAATAAATCTTAAAAAAAAAAAAGAATCACATATTAAGGAATCATTATTATTTTGATCATTATTTAAATTGAACTTAAATATACCCCTGATCTTCCTAGCTTTTAGTCCCATGTTGTTTCCAAAGTCTAATAGTAAAAACAGACACCTCAAATAGTTAGAAAACAACACAGAAAATAAAGCGTTAATCTCCCTAATATATAAAGAGTTCCTAGAAATCAAGAAGAGAGACCATCAACCCATTGTTTTAGATAATGGACAAGAACAAGGATAAACACTTTTCATAGAAAAAGCAATATAAATAACCCCAGAATATAAAAATGTAAATTAAAACAACCTTAAATTGACATTTCTCCCTTATCAGATTGGAAAAAAAAAATTTTAAGTGTGGCAAAATACTCTTTGATGAGGCTAGGGAAAAACAAGCAGCACTTACTCAGAGGAGTCTAGTTGGAGTGGAATATGGTAAAACCCCTAAAGAGAGCAATTTGGCAGTGCTTACCCAAATTACAGATGTATTTATTCTTTGAACCAGCAACCTTACTTACAGAAATTATTCTGTAGATATACTTGCACATGTACAAAATGAATATGAACAAAGTTATTCATTGCAGTATAATTTGAAATAACAAAAATTAAAATCAACTTAAACATTCATTAGGAGGGCCTGGTTAAACAAACTATTTACCTCTACACATTGACTATTGTGTAGTTGTACAAAAGAAGAAAAACTATCAACATACAGTACTGATATAAAAGGAGTTTTAGATAAATAGTATATAGTGAAAAAATGATGCAAATATGTGTTATAGATATAGATGCAGATATATAGAAAGTTAGTTGTCATGTAAGAAAAAGGGAGAAATAGCAACACTTGTTTGTAACTGCATAAAGAAATACTGAGAGAACATGCAATAAACTAATTTACCAAGAAGGTGGGACTGGATATAGAGTAACAGAAGTAGGAGACTTCAATTGTGTACTTCTTAAAAAAGTTTTTTTTCTTTTTCAAACAGATGAATGTATTACTACTTAAAATTTTAATTTCATTTAAAAATAAAGAAAAAGAAAATAATGTGGGTTGATAGTAGTAGTGCTGCATAACAGAGTGCTGACTCTCTGTTAACCAGCAACCATGAGAATTGGTAGATGCCACATAAATGTAGTTTCTGCTTGCTTGAAAGTTACTATTAAAAATAGACCTAACTAATACTATACTCCGTATGATACCATACCATATCATAAACCCTGTATTATCTTGATATTAGTATTGAAATACAGTAATAAAAGCAAATTAAGATAAATAAAGACAAACTTAATAACAGTTTTATTATAAAAACCTCTTTGTGAATGGAGTATACAGTTTTAGTTAAATGGCAGTCAATAAACTTTTCAACTTAATGAACTCCATTAATATAATTTTTTAGCTTCAAGTAACTTAGAAACACACACACATACACGCTTAAAACTGCTACAGTAGGGGTAGGGAGTTTACTGGGTAGAACATCACATCAGGAGCATCAGGATCTGATGATGTAACTAGGACAGGATCAGAAGTGGATGTGGATGGTTTTGGATCTACGTCAGTAGATGATGCTCTGCCAGCAAACTTGCATGCAGCTTTCTTGAAAAATGAACAATTATCAGTTTGCTTTGAGGCCCTATGCCTCTCATGCAAAGTCAGGTTTTGCATGCTGTGCAGCTGCATAACAATGCTGAGAAGTGAGGAATTGCTGTTCTATAAAAGCTATTACAGTTTCAAATGCTGTAGTAGCTAGTTCTCTACCAGGATACTTTCCCCACTTCACATCTATCGTCATCACTCTCTTCCCCCTTTGCAACATTCATTTTTCCACAATTCACAACAGCTTCTATGACGTCTTCTGTATCAAGTGTATGAGTTACTAGGAAAGCGTCATCCATAGCATGTCAATCATCGGATTCATCTTGAGTATTGGCCGCTGCACTACTGACTGGAGAGGAGGAGGATTACATAGACAGCACAGCTTGCCACAACTTTCTCCAACATTTTCGTAATGTTTCAATTTCCACAGAATCCCAAGTACAACTGACAATGTAGATAGCATCTCTGAGGTTACATTTTTTCTGAAAGTCCAGAATTGCCCCATCAAAATTAGTCATTTTTCACATGAAGTCATGCCTGTAAAACATTTTTACATTCTGTATCACTCCCTGATCCATGGCTGAATCAGACTTGTGACATTGGTTGGAAGATAACATATGAACATTTTGCCATTAACATCTCTTCTGCAGAAGGACATACAGTACAGAACTGTACTATTCTCTGGTTTTCCTTTCTTTCATAAATTTTCTTTAACACTGTGGACACATGAATAATGAACCCACTTGGTAAAAATTTCTGCATCCATCCATTTCTCTGTGCATGATAATCATTAGGAAGGTTATTTAGGCTTTTAAAGCAACTTGGATTAGCATATTTGCTGATCACATACAACTTTACCTTATGATTTCCTGATGCATTTACACCAATGGGCACAGATATATACTATTTTTTTTTTAGCTTGAACTTGTGAGCTACCTTCTCATTACAACCAGCCAAAGCAGAATTAGGCAATCACTCCCATATTAATCCAGTCTCATCTTCACTGTAAATTTGCTCTGGGGTCAAGCCATTTTCCACAACCAACTCACTAAACATGTCATGAAACGAAGCTGCAGCCTCAAAATTAGCTGATTTCTGCTCACCTGCCAAGTCCAGCTTACAAATGCAATGACAAACCTTGAATCAGGTAAGTAACCCATGTGAAAATGAACACTGACCTTCAATGTTCATTTTCCCATGGAATTCTCTCACTTTTCCCTACAACATGGGTCCATAAATATAACCGCCCTCAGATCTTTTCAGCGAAAACCACTCATACAGAACCTGGTCAATAACTTCCATTTTCGGAGTATGAAGAGTATAATGCTTCTCCACACTCATCATCTCTGACTTAACATAAAACTCCTTTATCTTCTGAGATTGAGGCTTAATGCCACAGATGATTGATTGATTGACATGAAATTCCTCCCTGAGCACTGCATGACTCTCACCTTTCTCGTCTCTTGTATATTTCCATCTTCTGCCTGAGGGTAAGCTCTACGTGTTTATGCTTACTTGGCACCTGTTTGGGCATACTTGGGGTTGGATGAGAACACAGAACTTGAATAATAATAGATCCCAACGAACCGGTTTGTTTACACACAGTGAACTGGCAGGAGGAGACAAACATGTGGTGCATGAAGCACGGGCTTACTCACAGTGCAGTGGGGCACTTCACGTTTAAACTCACCTTTCTGCCAGAAATTGACTTTAATTTGTATTTCAAGTATTATTTATTCTCATTTTTTTGCTGGTTGCTTGAGAGTGCCAGTTGCTTGAGTTCCAGATAATAGAGAGTCTACTGTATATTGGGAACCCTTAACCCAGCTCCCTTCTTCCACATGACAAGAGTTCAGATTTTAAGACAGACGTATCCTCTCTCAGGTTCCATAGCTCAGGCCAGAACCTTCCTCATTCTCATTTTCACAAATTTTGTTTTCCTCACACTGGGAGCTCCTAGGAGACATGGGTTGCACTTTGTATCTCATTCTTTCCTTTTTGTTAATCATACCTGCTGGCATATAAGTTTTGTTTGGTAAGTATTTATGAAATGAATTATGAATATGTTTTTACACTCATCATACTGGTTTATTTGTCACTGTCCAAAATCTGACCTGGACAGTCAGACTATTTTCCCGCCCAGTTATGATTCCCTTGACTTAAACTGCGTATTTTTAATCACAAACTTTGTACATGCTGCCCCATACTATTAGCTCATGCTGCATTTGTAGCCAACTAACACAACTAGGACACAGTTGTTTTTTCTACATAATGGCATAGTTCGAAAATATACTTTTATCCAAAGCAATGGGTATATTTCATAAATTTGAAAGACATTAAAGTCAGATGCAAGGAATTTGCCTAATTGCCTAAGACCTGCATCTATCAGAACAGACTGAAGGGGGATTTACCTCAATCTGTAACAGTCCACATGATCAAGCTGAAGCTAGAGTCAGAATTTCTCAAGAGTATGTTTTATAAAGAGACATCTATGGCCACACAGCATAGGGTCATCCTTGTAGACTGCCACCAGTCCATACTATAACTTGACAAAAAAAAAAGAAATCCATTCTCTGTGGACAGAGACCCAAGCAGGAGGTATGCATAGTCTACTGAAAGTCTTGGATTTTATGTCAATGTTGGGAATTGAGCATAGGTCACTAGAATCTAAAACAATGTCAAGTAAAGTGATATGCTTTGGAAGGTACACGAAGAAGGACAAATGAGGATGACAACTGAGGGGTAATGCTGTTAGAAAGATAACATGGCATGTGATGTGGTATGATGTGGTATAAAGTAGTTTTTGCCATGCAGTGGTGTGGCATGATGTGGTATGTGATGTGGTAACATGTTCTGTGCCTTGGGGAATTATGGCATAATATGACAGGGCAAGCAGTAGAGTTCCGCAGGACATGGCACAGTGTACTGTGTGGGGTGCAGCATTCTGTCATAGAAAAACCATAGGATCAGAGAACTTGGAATGCCATTCCCATCAAGTTACTGACCTCTAATAAGTCATTAAACTCTCAGAAAACCCCATTTTACTCACTTCCAAAAGGAAGATAACACAACAACTAACAGTTAAGTTATATGCTTACTATGTCCAGTGGTCCCCAACCATTTTGGCATCAGGGACTGGTTTCATGAAAGAAAACTTTTCCATGGACCGGGGGGTGGGGGGATAGAGTGGGGATGGTATGGTTTCAGGATGATTCAAGTGTGTTACATTTATTGTGCACTTTATTTCTATTATTATTACATTGGAATATATAATGAAATAATTATACAACTCACCACAATGAAGAATCAGTTGGAGCTCTGAGCTTGTTTTCCTGAAACTAGACGGTCCCATCTGAGACAAGTGTACAGCGCAGGAAAGAGGCGTGGATAGAAATGGTAAATAAAATAATGGGCTTGCCACGCATAGACTGAAATAAGTGTCAGATTCTGACTTAAAGCCTGCACCAATGCAGCTATACAACTGAAGTACATCAACTCACTTGCCACTATAAAGTCTACCACCAGTGCAGCTTCATTGTCACCTGCCACTCACTGATAGGGTTTTTACATGAGTTTGCAAGCAAATGATTTATTATGGTCTCTGTGTAGTCAAACCTCTGCTATGTTCATCTGTATTTGGAGCCACTCCCCAGCACTAGCTAGCATCACCACCTCAGCTCTACCTCAGATCATCAGGTATTAGATTCTCATAAGGAGTGCGTAACCTAGATCCCTTTCATGCAGTTACAATAGGATTCATGCTTCTATAAGAATCTAATGATGCCACCGATCTGATAGGAGGCGGAGCTCAGACAGTAATTTGAGCAAGAGGGAACAGCTGTAAATACAGATGAAGCTTCACTCACTCACCTACTCACTGCTCACCTCCTGCTGTGTGGCCTGGTTCCTAACAGGTTCCAGGTTCCTGGTTCCAGTACTAGTCCATGGCCTGGGGATTGGGAACCCCTGTGCTAAACAAGATAATTGAGCAGATTGCTTCATTTGAAGCTTAAATAATCTATAAGGCATTTTTTTAAATGAGGCATATTGTTAAACCACATCCATGCTATTGATAAAGGAACTTAAAGCTCAGAGAGGTTAAGAAACTTGCTCTGAGAAACACAGCCAGAAATGACAAAACTTGAACTTGGATTTAGGGCAATGTGACTATAAAGCAAATGCTATCTCAGAATTAGCACTATTTCAGAATTGCTGTGAGGATTAATAGAGACTGATTGGTTGGTTTGTGGCTGGCTTCTCAAGCAAAACTAATTAGATGGATCTGAATTTGGAATCATGGCACAGTTAATGATGCAGTAAGTAGAAAGAAACCATTCCTGTATAAAGTAGACTCAAACGCTGATCAATGTTCATTTCTTATATAAAGTATTAAGTGGTTATTGAAAAGAAGTGTGTGTTCTATGATTTATATTTTACTAAGAGTACATCAAAGTGGATTTGGAAAACTCAGAGGCTGAAAGCCTTTATGAGGTACATGGGCAGAAGAGAATGCTTTTATTTTGAAATGCAACTATGAGAAATGCTTTCTTTTTCAAGTTTTCAAAATCTAATTCCTGTATTCTGCTAGTCATGGAATATTTAAAACTTAATTTTGTGTTTTGAGCATTCCTAATCTCAATCACAATCTCATGTTGGAACATCAGTTGTAAGACTAGAAATAGATGAATGACATCTTAGGACAAATTAGCATAGAACTAGAATTCAGGACCCATCACTTGGTAGACTCAGATAAACCCTTTGACTTACACACACACACACACACGCACATACATGCAGTCAAGAACAAAATACTGTATATGCAGAAAATTTATTTTGCTAGGTATACAGAAAATGAACCCCAGAGGTAGCCATACTAATCAAGGAAAGTGACAAGAAAGATGAATGTCCTTTATCAATAATAGCATTCCTTTTGCTCCTCTGAGCTACCTGATCTATGGGCTGAGGTAAACTGTGTGTTTAAAACAGAACAATAACTCAGCTGTTGATGTGACAGTTTGGGAGTATTGATCCACGTGGCTCTGAGTGCTCAGTCAGGAAACTCTATAGAGATTTCTTCCTAATTTTTTAATTTTATGCCCAGGAAGAGATAGGACAATAAATAATAAGCAATAAATTCAGAACAAGCATAATTTCTGACATCAGTGCAAAATTTCAGTCAACAGCACATTTTAAGGGGGTAATGAAAATATTGCAGTTTTCTAGGATAATCTGCAAGAGTGGTCAAGAAATTTACAGAACGGGGGTTATTCGAAAGGTGGGAGTACTAGGGCACCACAGTCTGATTATGTGATTTATTAGTAGTAAATGTGCTGAATTTCAGCCTAGTTGTGTCCCTGTTCTTTCAGATATTGCCAAAGAAGCACATCAAACATAAAGAAAAACCCAAGGATGGATAAAATTAAATTTCCTGCTGTCATTAAGTTCCTCGCAAAACAAGGGAAAACAATACAGAGGCTAAGAAAAAGAGTTTTTCCAGTTGCTATGAAAAAAATAGTGAACATGCACCAGGAAGTGCATTTAAGTAGGAGTATATCCTGGCACTCTAGGCTCCAGATAGAATAGCTTTCAAAGAGACTGGATGGGCTCAGAAGTGAGTCCTTTTACTATAGAAGTGCCTGGACAGGGAAGTTTCACAGGACTGAAGGGATTTGAGCTCATTCTTGAAGAATGCGGAGGGTTTATGTAGGCTAAAGAATGGGTAATGAGGGGAAGCTGGGATGGCTCAGTGGGTTAAGCACTCACAGTGCCGGGGACAAAGGATCAAATCCCGGCCCTGGCCCTGTACGGATCCATATGCTGAACTAGGGAGCTCCCCCCGTTCAGTTCTCTCTCTGTCTCTGTATCTCTCTCACTCCCTCTCTCTCTGTCAAAAACAATAAAAAAAGAATGGGTAATGAATTTCCAAAGACAGAAAGGTTGATGTCTTGATGTTCAGCCAAATTAATTCAGATGATATTTGAATTTTTATATATTCTATCTAAATTTTGGATACCATCTCACAGTCATCCTTTTTGAGCAGTCTCAAGCAGATCTGTCATGTCTGAGGGCAAAAACAGACTCCGTACACAGGCTAGCATGTGAACAGTTAACATGGTCTGGGTAAAACCATAAATAAAGGCAGGCTTGCTAAGGACATCGCATTTCTTTGTTCTGTAATATTTCACAAAGTGAGAGCAGAAGCCAAAACCAAGTGTGTCCTGGAAAAGGTACCAGTGACCAATTATACTATGTCAATAATTTATATAGGCATTAAATTTTCATGGTTTTTAAAAACTTCTAAAAATAACCTGCAGACATTAGTGACTGCATCTGGTGTTGGGAGCCCTCTAAACATGACTCCTAAGAATTATGATTTGTTCTAAAGACTGGATTAACAGATTGAGCCACAAACAAAAGTCAATTCCATTTAAGAGTTGTTTTTTAAAAATCTGGTTAACAATTAGCTAGAATTTAAATCTGTCACTCAACACAATAATGGCTTGCAAAATAAATGCTTCTTGAAAACAGCAGTGGGAAAGAAATTAGAGAATCAAGCTTTCCATTCCCAAGTGTGTAAAAACAGGCAGAGTCAATATACTTTCTGTTCTGATTTTATTCTTGTTGCTCCAAATGCTATTCAACATATTATTTTTTATTTCCTTAAAGTTGTTAAGGCATATTCAACTTTTAACCTTGGTTAAAACAGAGCTGTCCAGTTGTCTGTTAGCTGTTGGTCATTATTTGTCAGTTGACCCCAAAGGGGCCTGATTTTTAAATATGAAACCTTTTAAGGGAATTCTTTAATACTTCAGATTTCTTCTCTGAATGGCAAGATTAATAATTTCAATATTATTTCTTAGCATATCTTTATCTTATACTCGAATCTTCTCTTCCTGACTAAAAGAAATAGAAATAAACTTAAAATTCGTGGGAAAGCCAGGATGGCTCAGCAGGTTGAGGGCTCGCTTTGCAGCCCTAGGGTCCGAGGATTGAATCTTGGCCCCAGCCCCTGCAGACACATATGTTGAACTGGGTGTGGCCCCATTTCAGTTCTCCCTGGGGCAAGCTTCCTGTGTGGGAGGCCACACCCGGTTCCTGCCCTGTGCAGCCCCCCACCCACCTGTGTTGAATGAAACTATGTCAAAAACTGATGACATACAACTATGGAGACTGCTCTGGGCCCTCCCCCTTCTCTCTGTCTCTCTCTGTCTTTGTCTCTCTCTCTCTGTCAAAAACAATAAAATAATAAAATAAATATAAAAAAATAAAATTTAACACTTGCTATGTGCCTGCCAGTCACCATGCTATTTCTCAATGATATAAGTCTCAATCATGCCAATCAACAAATATGTGGAAATTCTAAAGTAGAATTTGGCAACACCAAAATGAAAACAAGCCAAACTTATTAGTGATATAACAAACATTGTATTTTTTCAGGGTTTATTTAAATTCATTCATCCAATATATACTGAGCACCTACTATATACTAAGCATTTATCCTAGTTTCCAGGGATATAACAGTGAATGAAACAGATATATAGTTGTCACCTTTATGTGAAAAGACACATGCATCAGTTAACCAGCTAGTAACAAACCTTACTGAATGGTTGTCTACCTTATCTTATAGTCATACTAATCTGGGAGATACCTAAGGACAAAAACAGTCCTATTATCTCTATCTCTAACACAGTACTTAGTTCTTAAGTAAGAGTTTAATACATTTTTTTCAAATGACTAAATTTATAGACTCACCAAATGTTTGAAGAATTCCTTTTTCTTTGGTAGCACAAAGATATCTCCTCATAGCAACTCTAAGACATCTCTTCCAAAGACATGGTGTGGTCCAATGACTAAAATCAGTATTTATATCATCTGTCCTGCTCTTACTTAGGCTGAGCAAGTAGAGAAAATGGAGGTGTGGCCCTACCTCGGAATGTAGATGCATCATGGCTCTTGAGCTGGTCTGGTTTTTGTTGTTGTTGTTGTTTAAATAATTTTAGCCAATATACTACAAAGCCCTGGATTGTGTTTAGAGGGCTAAACATCTTCTTTGATCTCAATCCCCTACCCCAGTTTCCATTTTATCAATGATTCAAGGATGGGAGGAAAGGAGCCTTAGCCATGAAATGACTATACCAGGGCCTTGAACTTTGTCACTAATATGTCGATATGTTTCTCTTTCACTCTTTTCATTTAATTCCATGTGTAATTGTTAATAAAAAATTATACTAGCTAATAAAAAGGATGGCAATTGCTGACTTTAACTTTCCTATGTGCTAACCACTGTACTAATAACTGTACATGCATTAATTCATTTAAGCTCTCTAACAACCCTATGAGGGTTGAGTTAATGAGATAACGCAAGCATTATTATTATCCCCATTTTACAGAGAAGAAAATTTAGAATTAGAGAAAGTAAGTGACTTCAACAAGGAATCACATTTCTAGGGTGATCAATTATCTCAGTTTGCCCAGGGCCCAGGGGTTTTCCAAGTGGTAAGACATTCAACGCTAAAACCCAGAGTGTCTTGGACAAACCAAGACAAACCAAGACAAATTGGTCACCCTATAAGTAACTGAAAAATTTGAACCTGAGTAGCTAGATTCTAAAGCAGTTGCTCTTAACCATGAGGTTATACTGATTGATTTTATTTTTAAGTATTCATTACTATTATGAACTAAATGTGCCCCCCCCCCAAAAAAAATCATGTTGAAACTGTACCCTTCTGACAAGGAGGAGGTTGAGCTTTGGGGAGGTAATTAGGATTAGATGAGGTCATGAGGGCTCTGGTATTAGTTCCCTTATGAAAATCAAGGGAGAGCTTGCTGCTCGCTTTCTGTTCTCCAACCATGTGAGGACACAGCAAGAAGTCGGCGACACAGCAAGAAGTCGGCGACCCAGCAGGGGACCCTCACCACAGCCTGACCGTGCTAGCACCCTGACTTCAGACCCCCAGGTTCCAAAACTGTGAGAAATCAATTTCTGTTGTTTAAAAGCCACTTGTTTTCTGGTATTTTGTTATAGCAGTCTGGACTGATGAAGACAATTACTAAAAAGAATTGAAGTTCTCTCTCTAGGGTATTTAGCAATTGTTAAATAAAAACAGAGATAGCCAGGAAGTCTTTAACAGGAAGTTATATCATTCTCTGCTACAGTCTCCATTAAAATGTTTTTCAAAACACTATTAACAAACATACTTTGAAAAGGATGCTTTCTGATTTGGGGCCTGCATAAAGTCAATTATCAATACATAGCAAGCATGTTTCTGAGGCTGTATATTAGGAACAAGAAGATGAAAATATTCACTTACTAAACTTCATGATAAAGGAAATACATTTTTGGTGGACGTTCTCCAGCAATGAGTTGTTTTGCCTCTAGAATTCCAGAATAACTGATGAGAACTCTGCTGGGAGCCCTGAAGGAACAAGCCGTTCCCAGAGGAATTGGTCCCACCATGCAAGAAGCTGAGAAAACAGAATGCTGAAAGACTGGCCATTCAGATTTGTTCTGCATTAAGATTAAACTTAAACAAAGGTAAGATTATAAGGGTTATTTCTCTTTCATTTTATACAACGTTCTGCATAATCCCTGACAACCTCAAAGGCCTACACACCTCTTGACCAGTTAAGGGGGGAAAAATCCATTTGGATTCAACATGTGGTCACTGGAAACCCATCTGCCATACTGGGTCAATAAAACTTCTCATGATATGAAGGCAAGACACAGTCTGCTGCCTCCAGGAGTTTATAATACATTGGCTACAGCAGTAACAAAAGGTAATGAAACAGGACACACAGGAAGGACAAAGTACTGTGGGAATGCAGAGGAGGGAGCAGTCCTTTCTAACTTGTGGGACATGGAAGAGCATCCCAGAGGAGTGGGTGTTGGGTGGATGGATAGAATGGCAACAGGAGGAAATGGGGTCCCACTGTCCCCAGGCAAAGACACAGAATTAGCAAAGCCATGAGCAAGTCCGAGTCTTAAGAAAAAAACTGGCTGTGTACTTAACTCTACATATGGGGAACACAATAGAAGAAAGAAACCAAAAGCTAAAAACAACACAGAACTTGGGATTTCCTTTTGCTTAGATGGTTGAATTATGGAAATGTATCAGGTTTGGATTAAGGCCAGTTCAGTATTCTCAAAACGCTACTCATTTCTATGGTTCTTTCCCAGAATTTATTATTAAGAACCTTAATCTTACAGTCAAGCTTTATTCATAAATGAGAAATTCACAGGAATTATAGTAATTAGATCAGCTACAGCTATTCAAAAATGAAAATAAAGACTTATAGTTTCAAACTAGGATTATTTCCCAAAAGGCTGGCCAGCCTTGAATATTTTATTTAAGAATTGTGCAATGATATGAGCTTTCCTTCTTATATCAAAGTCATCCATCATCAACAGGATCTGTATTTTGAATTATTTCTCTAATAACTCTGATGGATTCATGATGACTCATTTTTATTCTCATTCCCCAACTGATATCTTGGGTTCAAATTTGCAAAATGCCTGAATAGAAACCGGGAGCCATCTGTAACCATGAATCAATCCCACAGGGGTCTTCAGCAGGTTCCTCACCAAACAGGTTGATTAAAAATAAGGAAGACTTGCCGGTCAACCCATCAGCCTTAACTATGTGTAAGAAGTGCAGGCATTGCTTTTAAGGTGCTAAGTTGGCTCCTTAACTTTTACAAAATTAAACCCAAGTGCATCTGTGAGTCCCATGATGGTAGGTGAATCATAAAAATTCATCAAATGTCATGCCTAAATTAAATCTTATCAAATAGTATTTATTAAACACCTACATACTGCATACACATGCCAGTGTGCAAGGCACATTATCAGCAAGAATGCTGTATCTTCAGCCATGAAAATAGTTCATAATAAAATGCCTAACTGCTGCTGGAGGTCATAAAGATTATTCCTTTACTTGAGTATTCTCACCATAAATTTCAAATAAACAATGGAATACGGTAACTTCTCCCATATGGTGAAATCTTCACTGAAGTGCTTCATGTTCAATTATCCTTATCGTAAATGAAAGGCTTATCTACAATTCCAATTATACCTCTTGTGGATATAACAAGGCATTCTCAGAAGTATCACTCATGTATGAATTCATGTCATCTGGCACTGTGCTTTCTAAAATAATGGGTCAATAAGAAACACAATGAGAAAGAATGTCTATATTTAAATTGTCAAAGTACCATTTTGTTTTAGACCCGAGTGTACTATTCATTATTTATTGCTATTGCCATTTGTAATTACTTCTGATAATACACAGACTAAAAAAATTCATAAAAGCTGAACAAATAAAACATTTGAAAACAACATCACCAAAATACTTTGCACATCTAGAGTCTAAGGACACATACAATTTACAGAAAAATAGAATTTTTAGTCAATCAACTGATATTTTGTCTACAGAATATTTTTTAAAGTTTTTATATCATGTAATTGACTTTTAAAAACTAAACTGTATGAATCAACATGTTGTTCTACATCTTTCAGAATAAGATCCTGAGATGGTTTTAAATATGAATAAGTTATGTTACTCCTCACAGATTTTTTTGACTCCTTAGTCACTTTTGTATACAAATGTGCTCATTATATATCAATCCATTATTCAACTTATCAACTACATTCAGCTGCATTCAGCGTGCACAGCTTTCTATTAGGTAATATGAGTGCTACCAAAGAAGTAAAATAAGGTCAAAACAACAGTTTACACCTTTCCAAATTAAGTTCCAAGACAGCTAATTCCTTCCTATCCTTCTCCAAGACGTAAGGAGGGAGAAGAGTACACTAAGAGAAAATAATTTGCTGCTGACTGATTCCTTCACTAATATAAATCATAAAACTACAGCTATGCATCTTTTCAGTTACTCCCTTTCTGCTTTAGCGAGCTCCGAGGCAGTGAAAAATCCTCATCCCCCAAGATAAACAAGACTGAGATCCAGCCCTTGTCCTTCATTAGTTAGCATCTCAAGTTTTCAAAGAACTTGGGTAACCCACTTGTAACATCTTTTTTAGTCAATAAAGGCCTATTTTTTTTTCCATTTTAGATATGGGAAAATTTAGGGCTTAGAAAAAAGAACAGAAAAGATATATTACTTATCAAACCCTGAGGCTATTTCTCTGGGATGCCTGTGCATGAACTCCAGGTAAATGACCCAGCCTGATAATGGAGCTCTTGGGTGCATCAGCCATTGCACTACTTTGGATGAGGTTCAAGTCATGTCCAACTTATACTGCCTTCTCTCCCTAATGAATAATGTGATGGTAAAATTTCAGAGCAATAAGTTTCAGATGATTTCCTATAAGTTAATACAGTAGTAAATTTGTTAATTAAGGATGTAATTCCTTACCTTAAAGTAGTTAATAAATTAGGCTTTAATTGCATTACCATCTCCTTAAGTATTTTATTTTAAGTGGCTTCTCATGTAAGAGCCCCAAAGAGAATAAAGTGTAAATCTATGAGACATATGGGTGTTCTATCTCATTAGCCATAAACTATTACCATGCCTAGCCTAGTTAGTTACATTAGAAAAAAACATTCTCATCATTTATTTCCTGTTATAATAAAAACAATATTATACTAAATCTAATTAAGAAAAAATTAAAGATAGTACTATGTCATGCCATTTACTGTTGTGGTTCCAAGAATAAATGAGGAAGTATTATGTATTATATAGCTATTTATGCAAAAGGCTAATTTCTGATAAACTAGCACCAAACAAGAGAACTCATTTTAGGCCAATAGCAATATTAATTTACAGATGATAAATAGTTTCACTTTGGATGAAGCCTTTAAATATCTCAGGAAAGCTAATTTTTCCATAATTGCATATCGGTTTTTCACTCAACCAAAGAAGTCTCCTGAAGTTATCAGCTCATACCTCTATGTCTAAGATTTAAAAGGGTAAATACACAAAGTTAAAAGTAGGTGGGAGCACTGCCATTACTCATTCAGGGGTTGATTTATCTTGACTTTTTCTTTGCTGACTCTCTTCTCCCAACTACCCTGTTTTTGACCATCTCATTAATTATCTTACCCAAGAGATGAAAGAAAAGAACAAGAAAGGAGAAAAGACATGAATATTGAGCCCTCCTTCTGGCACTTTGTTTTTGGTATTTTTCAGAAGGGAACATAATAGGATACAGTGACTGAAATGAGAATTTTAGATTATCTGAAGGTTTTATCCATCCATGCCTTCCTTTTTCTTTCTTCTGTGTTAATGAAGGAGAGTTATTGTTATGTCTCCATTACTGAAAGATTGGGATAAACCTGTATACATTAACTAGAATGGCAGATTTACAAACCTTGGGCTAGTACACACACTAAGGTAAAAGATTATCTACAGTGAACAGCCAGCTCCACTAAAATGGAAGGAAAGCTTTAAGCGCCTTACACAGCAGAATTAAAACACAATACAATGGCTGAGCTAATGATAGCACAGTCCTTTATTGTTCCATGGCAAATAACTTTTCTTACTAAATCGACTTTAAAAACTGCTGAATTTCCCCCCAAAGCATTCTACATCCCACTTGGTATAATGTGGAAAAACTCTGAATAAAAAGTTCATGAATGCGATTTATAATTTATAAAACACTAGCCAGATTATTATAATTTGGCCCTGGAGGGTTGTTTATTCCTTTCAACCTCTTCAGTTTTAGCTGTGTCACCTGCTGTTTTAGCTTTGTCGACATGGGAAAAATTGAGAACTGAAGTAATTAGGCAAATAATTCAGGCCAAAAAATATGACTGAGGAAAAAGCTATCTGGCAGTCTCTCTCAACACTGATCAAATTCAGTTCATTATCATCCAATTGTTTATTTTTTCCCCTAAAGCATCAATAAAAACATGTGAAGTCAATGAAATTCAAGAAATTTTCATTCAGAATCTAACATTTATATATGTGTTCTTAATGTTTCCCTTCTGGATAAATCATAATTAACATGGATAAATTGGGTCATAATACCTCATCACCATCAGAGTTGAGCTTTGGGGAGTGGTAGGTATGGTAAAGTCAGCCAAGAGCCAACTCACAAAACATCCACAAACATCCCCACGGGGAAACTGCATAATCCTAAATCCCTACTCTAAAAAACTTTTTCCTGATAATTAAAGTACCATGTTTTTCTCATTAACTGAAGAGGCAAAGATGGCTTAGTAGCCACTTCTGAATTGCTTCAGTGAATTAACATTTCCAGGGGAAATTGCTGCAATAATAAACAGAAACCACCTGCAAAGCTACAGCAGCAATGGCTGCCTATCCACCTATTCGCCGTCCCTTCCACATTACACACAGGTGTTGCTGGGATGGAGTGACCCAGTCAGAGACTACACTTCCCAGCCTCCTTCCTAGGTGAGGCCATGTGATTAGTCCTCCCAATAGGACATGAGCAGAAGTGATGTATCACCTAAGAAGGGAGTATCTCAGCTACCCGTCCTGTCTACTGGCTGGATGTCTCTGTCTCTTGTAACCCTGAAAACCTTATATGTAAGATGGTAGAACCAAAATATGGAAACGCCTAGGTCCTTTAATCACCATGTGAGAGCCAACTGTGTGCTTCTTAGGAACATACATCTTAGACTTTACATGAGCCAGAAATAAACCTTTTTGTGGTTTGGCAATTATACATTTTTGGCCTTTTTCAAAGTAGCTGGCATTACTCTCTCTTAGACAAAACATATCACAGTATTTTGAGACCCTCTCAAGGAGGCGTTTTTCACTAAATGATGATATCTAACACTTATGAACTGCTTACTATGTGTTACACACTGTTTTAAATCCTCTCGGGTATCAACTCACTCAATTTTTATAACAGCCCCAACAAGTTTCATTATTCCCATTTTATAGATAAGAAAACTGAGGCACAGTGAGATTACGAACACACAGTAACAGAAACTGAACTGAAATACCAGATGATAAATCTCTAGACCAAAAATAAGACACTTTTAACTCTATATTTTATATGACAAATATCAGGTCCACTATTTCAATTTATATTTTATATGTTCTATAAATAAGCAAAAAAAAAAGTGTGGGCTGGTAGCCTGGTTTATTAAAAAGATCATTCATTTGTGGAACAGCAAGTTGTATCTAATGACTAAAACAAAAAAGAGAAGCCAGGTGAAGTCTGAACTGTTCCTCGTGCAGCCAGGAATAAGAAGTTCTAAATTAGGAGTAGCAGAGATCAAGCAACATAAATAATATCCAACAATAAAAATTAAATAAAATTTGATTCAATAAGATGCCACATTAATAATCAAGCTTAACTCTTTCCCTTTTATTTGCAGTGAAAAGCTTATTGCGCCTTGGAGAATAAATTCTTTGTGCCAACACTTGTAAGAAAAACATCAGAAAACGCTGAGCCATTGTTCTCTCCTCTCATTTCTGACAAGGCCCATAAAATAGGAACCTCCTTCATCTTGAAGTGTTTGTGGGGGAAGTCCTTTCATCCTTCTCTTGCCTTCCTCTGCTGGGTGGGGGATAAGGAGCTTCAATCTGCCCTCCAGGGCCTGACTCTCTCCTTCTCTGACACTCTGGGGCTGCATACTTGCTCCTCTCCTCCATCCAGCAGGAGATTTTGCTGGGGAATGGATGCAAACTTCATTTCAAAAAGAGCAGGCAGCCCATTTTACCACCACAGGTCCAAGCTGCACCCTCCACCCTAGGTTTACCAGAAATAAAGCAACCATGCAGGCTTGAACCCGACAGGATTGGTTCAGAACTCAGAGGGGAAGGAGTGAGATCAGTTGGCATCTGAAACTCCCACAGATATCCTCAATTATTTATTAAGTTATAGCTCCCAAACTAAAAGTAATACACTTGCCATCACTGACAGGTGACAATGTTAGACTGTTCATCATGAGGCAATGTGCCCCTCACCTAAGAAGACTGAATGTGTCAGCATGAGCAAACACGCTCCCTTGGCAGGGAACCTCAGTATCAGAATTCTGCCTACGTGGCAGATCATGCAGGCCCTCCGCCTTGCACTCCCCTTTGTCTAATGTCACTTTATTGGAGGAGAGCAAAGGCTACATGCGATCATTATGGGCATGGTGGCTCATCCATCTGCTCTTGGTTTAGAGGCATACCCTAAAATCTGGAGAGTCTGTTTGCTTTTTCTGTGTGTTTGTCTTTCATCATGGCCCACAGACTTATTACACCTCAATGCTTCCTCTTCCCCCAGTAATAGCTACTCCTCAGTTGGAATACAGCCCACTATACGCTTGTACTTACTAAAGCTGCAAGAAGGAGACCACATCCCATTTTACCATCATCTCCTTTAAAGTCTGTGCTGACCCAGTGGCTTTGTTGTCTATTATGACTGGTACCTACTGATGTCTCATTTTTCCCTTTGGCCGTTAACTTGGTGGCACTCATTCCAAACAATCTCTTTCTGGAATAAAATGGAGGTCACCAAAGGCTTCTTTGGCTGAGCCAAAGGAACTTTTAATGCTGGACTCTGAATCCTAGCCCTTTGCCCCTTTTTCAAGAGTTAGGACAAAGGGGACATCCTTCCTTTCAAGGAGAACAGACAGGGGTCTAATCAGATTCATTAGACCCCTCCATTTTCTCTAAGCCTTTAGAAATCAAAGATGAGGGGAAATCAAAACAAGAAAAACTGACATTTATTCTATGTCTTTCCTGTTTCAGGTCAGGGCTGTAGGGTAAAGCCCCCACGTCCCCTATTTCTTGTTTCACCTCGCTCTCTGCTTCCCACATGCAGTGACTTTCTTTCAGTTCTTGGATGCACTGTGCTCTGATCTCCCCTGCCTGGAAAATACTTTCCTACCTCTTCACCCAACATCTCTTCCTTATCCTTCAGATCTCTGTTCACTCATTTCTTCCCCCAGAAAAGCTTTCCTGAGTTCTGTCCAGGTCAGTAGCTCTGTCATAGCTTTCCTGGCACTGTGTGGCTCAGCTTTGAAGCACAGATCACAGCTCTAATTTTAAACTTATTGTTGTGATTATCTCGTCTCTCTAACTAGATGGTATGCTCTATGGCAGCATGGATCATTTATGTTTTTGCTCATCATAGTATTTAAATCCATGTATTGAGTTAATGAATAAGAGGCTTTCTTTAAATCTCAGAAAAGCCTGTGTTATAGATATGTTAAACTCAATGTTTTAATATAAAAAGGGGGCACTAATACTGGGTTAAATAATTTGTCCAAGTCACAGTAAGTGAAAGAGCCTGAGACCATACTTATGCAAGCATTCATCCAATATTTATGGAGTGCTCACTGCATGCTTTGCTCCATACCAGACATTGGACTAAAACAACAAATAAGTCCCAGTTCTTTTAAGAGTTCCTTGTCTATTTGAGCAAGAGAGGTTAGTAAACAAATTAAGTCAAACAAAATATGACACAGGTGCATATGTTTGTCCAACATACAGCAGATATACATAGGAGAAGATGGGCAGGTTTACGGGAAGGG